>BJCO01376587.1:0-27579 GCA_018326465.1 Flaveria floridana | reverse complement strand
CAAGACTATATTGGATTTAAAGAGAAAAATAAGATAAGTTTAATGGTGAGATTATTATAAAAATATAATAATTTATATAAAAGATATATGTTTTAAAAATAAGAGGGTAAACTTTTATAAAAAATACATATTGAATCTTTTAAAAATAGAGGTGACACTTGTCACCATCAAGTTAAAAGCCGACTTTTTGTGGTATGAGTAAAATATCAAAAGTGCCCTTTTCTATTGTGGACACTTGCCATGATCTTATGATTTTAGAATGTAATCAATCGCATATAAAGAGTTAAATGATTCTTACAATAATGTAGAGTTCTCATTTAAACCTTACCTTATATATATATATATATCATTCTTATATATGTAGTATAGATACATAAATATTTTCCCCATCCAAGTATTCCTTGCATTAAGTTTTGTCCACGAAATCTAATCTATGGAGAAAAACCTTGGATGCTGGAAAAAGCGGTCTCCTCGCATTGCCTACTGGATATTAAAGAAGAAAATCAAACATTCTTTTCTCCGAGTATTTTTCAGTTACGTCATGTCATGTCCTCAGGCCACATCATGTCTAAAAAACCGTAGCTCAATAAAAAGGACATAAATGGCTTATTTGGCAACACACAAGTCGCCAAAACAAAACAAGAAAAACACATCTGACAGTTGCCATCAATGGAAAACGAGTTGAGTTACTTAACGAGTTGCTTAAATTTCATGATGCAATCCAAGGCTTGGTCAAAATCACCATCTTCCAGAGCAAATGTGAGACGACAATAGTCTGGTATCCCGGTCCAGGAAGCTCCATTGATGCACAAACCTGTAGCTCTCAGCATGGCTTCACGAATGTTGGTGCCATTGAGCTCGGTTTCCCATGTTGAACCATCCTTCTCAAGCTTAATGTTTTTGCCAATATACGCAGATGGCTTTGCAATCACAGAAACACCTCCACGAGCTTCAATTACTACCCATCCACAATTCTCGAGTGTCTATTTATAGTACATGTGAAACAAGCAACCAATTAGCAAAATCTTTTCCGTCCTTCAAAATGAATATAAAGAAAGGAGCCACTAATAATGATTATAAAAAAAATGTCTCTAAATGCAGCAGGAATAGATGTCACGATTGTAGTGGTGCTAGAATTAAAAAGATAAATAAACCCAAAATCCCTTTTCTAAACAATTATCATCATATCTCAATACAGAGGTAGAAGTAAAGGTGCTGAATTTGGCAGGCTGGGTAAGAGGGTAAAAATGGGTAATTTTTTGTATGGGTCGAGTTCAGTGAACCGGAAACAATTTTCTAAAAGTGTCAGAAAGAATTAAAAAAGAAAAAGTATTTCAATAACAAACCAAATATTCAATAAAAATGATTTAGGATGTTGTGTGTTACTAATACACTTTGGGCTACTCTCAACCCATTTCCCAACTTTTTTGGATTTTGGCCTTTTGAGTATTATTAGGTATTAAGCATAACCCCAATTAACTCATTTGAAAATAAACGAGTTGAAATAACCGCAGAAAGGTGAACCACCCCTGCTTCCTGAAGTATGTAGTTCAATGGAGAGAGATTCCCAATGTATATAGATCTTACATTGAATGCTTACCTCTTTCAAACGCTTCAATCTGGTAGCCAGTAATTTCCTCTGTCCTTGGGCAGTGCCTGTTGAATCTGTTTTCAGCTCTCCAAGTTCAAGCAATTTCTTGGCAGTATACCTGATAGTACTGTGAGGTTTATTCAACCCCGAGAAACTACGAAATGAATCAGTCAAAAATCCCTGCTTCAGAACTAGAAAACCGTATGCAAGCCCTCCAGTAGGAATCTTAAAAAACAAGCCTCCAAGCAAACACACACTGAAAGACGGTTTGCCAGTTAATCCGGCTAAACTTTCATCCAAATTCCACCCATCCCAACCCTGCGTGTTAAACTCAATCCCAGAGAAAGAAGTATCGATTATAACCCTTGCCCCGTATCTAGCACAAATTGTCAGCAAGTTTTTCATCTCTTCATTGCTGTAAAGCAAACCTGTTGGGTTTATCGTTGGACCAGAAATATACACCCATGGTTTATGAACAGTCTCCAATACACTACTAAGTTGCTTCTCAGTCAATTTAAAACCTACTTCAGCCTGTGTAGGGATAGACACGATGTTTGTGTTTAAGAACTTGGCAGCTGATACATAATTACCATTTGATCCAGCTGGCATGCAAAGGCTTCCTCCTTCCTCAATGCAACAGAGGACAAGTTTATTGAAAAGAGCAAGTGGGAAGTCCGCATATATGAATTCTGCACTGTGTTCAACGGAAAAGTTGTAAGCATTCTTGATAAATTGCCTAAGACTGGGTGTGACATCACATTCTGATTCTGTAACATTCTGCCTTGCAAAACTTTCAAAGATGGCAGCCTTAACCTCGGTTGGTGTAGGCAGAAATATTTGATCCACATCCATGTGAAGTAAAGAGGAGTTTTCAGTTACTTTAACTGATAATTCTGCTTGTCTCAGAACTGAGATTGCTGAACTTGAAAATCCTATCATGTCAGTGTCACTAGATTTCACATTCTCAACTTCTCTCTGAAAAAAGAAAGAAATAAACATAAAAGAGTGAAACTAATATAAGGTGCTTCCCTCAACAAAAAACAAAAAGTAAATAATATGTATGGGTATTAACAAGTATCTCTACCAGCCTCTCAAATTGTCAATGTATATTCAGATTACAAATTAGCCTTGGGGAGCTAAGCTAGCAGTCCCCAATGGAGCTTGTGTTCAGTATGCCATGAGGTTATAGGTAGCGCCATAGAGGTCAGACAAGAGAGAACAAGTCATTTATTATTCTAAGTCAAAGCAGGCCAAGCCAGGTTGAGTTGACCCTCAAAACGCTTTTTTCTCTATTTTTTTAAACATTTTTATAATGAAATAATGTGTTAATTATGATATGATATTATTACGATAATAATCGGCACCTACAAATAAAAGGATTTAATATATTTGACAAATTTGGCTCATTTGAGATGAAACAACCTGAATCATGGTTTCTAAGTAAATGGGTTGAAATTGCCACCTCTAGACACTATTAGTTCCATTAAAGGTTGGGCTCATTGTGCCAAATGCCTATAAATTACAGTCATACAAAAGGGATGCTTTGCATGAACCTTAATCCGATGTGGTTGCCGGAACATGCATGTCAGATACCAGTGCCTTAAAACATATAAGATTACAAGTTACATGTATTTGTAGATGTATTAAATCACAATGATTGGCTTGCTTTTCCTAGAAAGAATTAACAGATGGTTTAATTATTTAAAGGATTTTTCCAACAAACACGTCTACTAAGAAAATGTGTATACAGATTTTTCCAACAAACACATCTACTTAGAAAATGTGCTTGTATACACATTTTGGCTTTTGCAAACCCAAAATGAGCTCTATTTTCCCATTTCTTGTCTCACTAACACAAAAAGAACACTTCTTTTTTCAGATGTATAACATAAAAAGCATGACAAGTATTAATATTTCAAGTAAACCTCCACAGGTTGACGTCTATCAGGAAGCTGAAAGGATAGAAGCTCATGGAAAAGACACCCATAGTAGTACTGGCTAATCAGGGCAGTATTGCCTTGTAAGAGTTCCACACTCCTTGTCAATGCATCAAAGATGGTTTGTTCTTCTGATATCACAAAAGCTACTTCAAGATCTGTATACACCTGGAAAAATAGCAGCTATGATGATTAGATAACACAATGATGATAAGCTATATGAATTTAACTAATTGAATGCAAGTAGAGGGAGCAGATGGGCGGGTTGGGTAATGGGTTCAGGTAGAAACGTGTCCTTTTGGGTATGGGTTTAAAAAGGTTTAGACGGGTTGGGTTGACCCACATACACTTTTTGACCTTTGTCTAATTCTTTTATAAATAACATAATAAATCAATTATGATTACAAAAAAAATACCAATACAATAATAACCAAAATCATGGAAAATATAATGATTCAGGAAGTTCTATACATTAAAAATAAATTTTAGGGGATGTACTACTTGCTGGGCTCATTCCCTTTTAGCTACAAACTTTTTCACTCGACTCCATTGAGATAAGAAGAAGAAAAAAAAAAAAAAAAAAAACCCAAATGGACCCATTTTAAGTATATGGGTCTAAATCTCCACCTCTTCTTAACTGCAGTAATTATTCCTTGTTGATCAAAGAAGAAACATACCTTATTTTTTAATAGGCCACATATTATAGCTGCATGAGAAGGGAGTGGAGTCCTAGCAAGATATTTCAAGACCCCAATTGAACTGGGGAGGCTTGAAAGCTCAAACTGATCAGATATGTCTATGAAAAGGCGAGACCCAATTTCCCTTGTAACACCTAAAAGGTGCTCAAATGCTGAACTAGTAACTGCCTCGAATTGTGCAATCCCTGTGACCACCACTTGTGGCATTAACTTTTTTATCAGCTCGATCATCAAATCTGACTGACATGGTGCTTCAATGACAGTGATTCCATCTGTTGAATTTCTGGAGTCCCTTGTTTGCTATAAGATATGTAAAATAACATTTAGGTCTTCAAATACATTATATCATACATACAATATGTTATGGAATCCACATGGATGGGGAAAATAATGATGTGCATCTCACCTTAACAGTAAATGAGGAGAACCACATTCAATATAGTGAAATTAATTCTTCATAACAAGAATAGTAGGCATCAATGATGAAATACAATAAAGTTCACTTATTTATTAATGACTAGATTAAAAGATTCACTATAACTGCTATTCTTCATAATAGGAAACACGTGGATTGAAGATGTGTTCGAATATCTTCATTTTATAAGTCGTTTTGAAGGTTATGATCTTTGGTATGGCAGCTAGTTTTAAATAACTTGTTAATCAGGTAAAAATCTCGAGTAGTTGTTTAAGAAACTATAGCAGTATATCATTTCAAATGGCTAAAAAGAAAATTTTGTAATTTGGTGGCGTAGATGATTTATCTTTCTTGAGGAGCGCTATAACTAGAATGTAAAAGTGCTAAAATGAATATTTCTGTGATTTGGTTGCGTAGATGCATTATCTTTCTTGAAGAGCGCTTATAATAACTAGAATGTTCAGTATAACATCTCATATTTCCTATAACAATCTAAGTGCTACAAAGATAATTCCATAATCCAGGATATAAATCTAACCCGGGTTAAGAAATTGTGTGAAATGAATAGAATACATGCTATAAGATATGTGCAGATAATGCTGAGATAATTAAGAACTTTTATGGTTGTGAAAGAAGTACGACACAGTAGAAATGTTTAAACTGTTACGAAACAAATATTTTATCGAAAGAACTCTTTTAACTGGTACAAGCAATGACATTAAACAGATAACTTATAACATAAATCTAAATTCAACGACACCCATAATATCAATGTAGCTTTTTGTTTGAATATATTTAATTCAAAACGCTCGTGTTCTAGATGATCCCTCTAGAAGAAGGCAATCCTAACAATCTTTCTAGTTACTTTGTTCTCTATTTTATTTGAGACCTTCATAATGAATTCTCCTACCAAGCTCATATAACATGTCGATGACTAGTACACTAAAGACGTTATTTAGTAGCTATTTTGCTTCAAGTTGTCTATCTTCATCCAGGGAATCTTTATTCATACTAGTTCGATTGGATGTATTGATCTAACTTTGAAATTTTGTTTCACAATTTCATAACCCCAGTTTTCAAGTTTTAATGACCTTACGAAGATGTTCAAGGAGTTACGAAGGAAGTGTTGAGCTCAATTTAAGCATGGGATGAGAACATGAATGGAACTCTATGAGTTTGAATCTCCCATTGATACTCATTTGTTCAATAACGCTAAGGCTATTAAAGGCTACCCGAATAAGAATTCTCAGAGGTGCTACTACTAGCAGTGCATCAAAGACGTGGTCATTGATTCTACAAGCCACCATTTGTCGCAAGCAATCATATATAAATGATGAGGAATGTGCTTTTGTTATGCTACAAATACTTCTACTTGCTCAGTTGCTCTACTATTATGCCCCATCCTCATTGAGGAAGAGTTGTGGGCACGTAAAACAAAAAAGATACATAAAAGATGATGTATATCTAACTTACATAGTATAGTGGCTAGTTCAACAATCAATAAACAAAGCCCATTATTTTAACTCAATGGTAGATTAATCCCATTGTAACGGCACCCTCAGTTCAAACAGGCCTTTGTTTTTTCGGTCATAGTATATATGAAGAATAACGATATTCTTAATAGAAATAAAAAAGTGACCAATTGTATAATATTCATCTAATGAGTTATAGTATTGTAGTTATCACAAATCATGATAAATGCACCGTACCTCAATTTCCAGTGATGTTAACCATTGCCTAGGTAGATTTCGGGTCAGATGTTCATCAACGATGGCAAGACGTGGAGTGAACAACCGCAGGGAGTTCTCAATAGCCGTAGCTCTTGAAGGAAAAATAGCAACATTCTTGCAAAATAATTAAAATGCAAGTCAGAAATGAAAATCAATTGTTACAGGTGGCTGAGAGATATATAAATTCACAAATAAGAATGTGTGTTTGAAATTAAACATATCTGAACTACATGTTTATACTCACATTAATACCTTAAAAGATATTTGGTGCAAATTAAGAGGGTGTTTAGATTTGCGTTTTGGAACCGGTTCTCTGATTACTACAACTTGAGGTCACAACAATCAGTTTCTGTGTCTAATTAGCTCCTGATTATCAGATTATTTAAGGGTTAAATAATCAGTTTTTATACCAGCTGCAACAAAATTGATTTTCTAACAATCAACTAAAAGTAACTGTTTACCACTTCTTTTAAAACCTAACTGAATGACTTTTACTCAAGTTACACAACAGTTCTCCTCTTTAAAAAAAATGTAATTTTTGGTCAATTTTATCTATTTATTTCTTATGGAACTTAAAAATTCCCAAATACTCAAACATCTGCTTAAAACAACTTCTAACAGAAAAGGCACATCCAAATATCATCCTGTACAACCCCTTTGATTAGAGATGTTTAATTCTTATTAATTAATAGCACATAATCACTCTTAAAACACACATCCAAACACCTCCTAATTGACAGCTCACAGCTATATCACATAATAAACATGTGACAGGTAGGATAGAGAATCGGTTATAAGATAAAAGTTCTTACATCAGCGCTAAGGGGTACATGGTGGTATGTTTTCATGAAGGCTGCAATAAGATCACGAAATCTTTTGCTTCCAGTTGGAGGCTCATATGAAAAGCGAGAGCTGTCTTTCAAGACACCAGCAAGATAAGCTAGGAAAGGGATCTTCTCATCGGCAACACAATCATCTTCAAAAGATAAATCTAAAGAATTGCTGATGTCGTGAAACCCGTTTTTGAGAAACTCAAAAATTTTCTTGACCTGTCAGCATAGTATTTTCAGTATGAACTCAATTTCAGATTACTTTGTGAATACCTAGAGGTGACAAAATGGGTGGCCCAAATGAGTTGGTTAACAGGTAAACTTTTGGTAAAGGTTAGGTTGACCCCAAAAAACTATTTCGCATAGTTTTTATAATTCTTTTCACAAACAATCAACTTGGGTAACTTTTGACCTGTTTCCTCTTTAGCCTTTTTGTTTTATATTAACCCATTAGGAGATATAACTTATCTCAAATAGACTGATGTATAAGTGAATGGGTGAAAATTGCCACCTCGGCATGATCGTTATGCAAGGACCTGATTAGGATGTCGAAGCTGGCAGCTGTAAACAGACAAAGCATGAGAAATACGTCCACCGGTCTTTCCAAATGCCCATGCAGTCCTAGCACAAATTGGCTGGTCTCCAACAAGCCCCATGAAGAACTCAAAACGATGTGGATTATTCTTCTCAATTTCAACTAATGCTGAAATATCTGTGTCAGAAGCCTGAAGAATTTTGGTCTGCCACAGCTTGTTAACACGAAGTCCACGACGTTCAAATAGGCGTTTACAAACACCTTGCCCAGGACGCCCTCCCATGTTGAAGATCATGATACCCATTGGCTTGATCACATCAATTCCTTCTTCAACTGCCCTAGCAATTAAACCTAGACCAAACTGATCCTCAACAAAGCCCTGTACATACAATTGGAAAATTGAGATGATATATAGTGACGACAATCCATCCACTAGGCAACATTTACATAATAATATGGAGAATACGAATACAAACAAAAAACACACTAAATAAAGGAAGAAGATGAATCAGCAACGAAACAAGAGAGGTCAGTTATTGTTTTAGGTGTTTTTATTAACTCACATCATGGATGACCCACAAACTGTGTATACTTACTCCAACAATCAAAATTCTTAAAAATGGTGAAATAGGAGATAAGGCTGCTGTTAAAATGATAATAAGTAAGAAACTTGCTATGTAAAGACAGCTTAGATGGCATGACAAAAAAAATTTTGTGGGTCCCTAATTTCCAAAATTATGTTGGGTCTTCAAACCTATAGATTGAGAGCTAATAACATGTTTGAAGTGAATGATAGCATCCATTTGTATCTTAGAGTTAATTGTCCAGGATGCTTATACATTCTTCTTAGTGCTAAGCAAATGAGAGTGTCAAACAATAAATTAGTAATATATAATTAATTAGCACACTAATTTCTCCAATAATGACTCCACAATATGACTATTTATTCTCCAAGCTAATGACTTGCATGTGAATAAGATAGAAACGTTTGGGCTGGTAGATTAAATGGTTACAACCAGTATAAACATTGGTGCTAAGATACATTAATGGATACCTTTAGGATGAATATACCATCTAGATTTGAAAATATAAATGTATCCTGAGTTGTGCAACACGGTCAAACTTGAAACCCAAGTTGATATCATTTCTAGGAAGATTCAGTTTGTTTTTAGGTAACCACACTTTCACAGCTTCATGGAGTATCCTTATACTAGTCTTCAATCTTCATAAATATGACAGATGTACAATCAAATGTATCAAAAGTATTCAAGGTTCACAATGGACGAGACTATATTAATACTCAGTAAAACGACATGGGTCCACTTCAAAATGTGCCAGAGAGCTTCAATTTCTCAATGGCCGAATTCAAAAGTTAATTTCATAATGTGGTAACCCTTAAAACTGAATGCAAATGTTCCCAACTAGTTTGGCATAGTGCCTTAGCTAAACTTAAATCTATTTCTACAAGAAAATATTGGAAATTTAACAACTAAGAAAAGAACAAAAAGGGTAGATGAAAGGTATCTCACTGACCTGAAGGGCACAATAGTTACTTAATGAATGTAGAAACTCTTCACTAGCATTCTCTGTGATAAGCTTGGACATTGCATCTGGATTTGGATTAAGAATCTAGAACATAAAATAGAGCAAAAATTAATACAAATGGGGAAAGTAAGCAAAAGAACTCCTACCAGCAGCAGTAAATCAAGGAGAACAGCATAAGACAATCAAGACTAGAGATTTGAGAGGCATAGGGAGGTTGGGCAATGGGTCAGAACGGGAGTAACTTTTTGGTATGGGCAAAAGGGGAGATTTGAAGTCTGTCTCAAAACTAGTCACGTAAAACATTTTTTGGACAAAAGTCAATATTAAAAAAAAATCATTAAAGCGTTAAATATGATTACATAAGTTATATTACTTCAATATTAATCAATCTTTTAACCATATGATTTAGGAGGTTTTATATATTATGTATATACTTTGGCAACTTTCCACCCATTTTCTTGAAGCTAATTATTTTCGAATTTACCTGTTCAACCAATTCGAGATAAAAGCATAAGCCAAATCGACCAGTTCATAAGTAAATGGGAAGAAATTGGCTCCTCTAATCAATACACATAGAATGATTAAATTAATACCTGTGGTATGCATCCAACGATGCGTTCCAGCTCTATGTGGTTGTCTCTGCAGTAAGACAGCAGATCAGATTCATAAAACTCTACCCTGTCGAGCAAAGTCTTGTTCTCACTGTCATAAACGGGCTGTCCATTCTCATCAAAAGCATTTAAATACAAATTTATCCAAGATATTTTTACTGCTCTTGGGTTTATATCAAGGCCATAAACCTGCAAGACATTATTTTAAGGAAATTGAGATACAATAGGAAGAAGCACATAGTTTAACCAAAATTAAAAAGTGCTTCATTAGAAGATGTTTCATAAGTAAAGGGCATTTGTTCTTTCCAAATAAATATACATAAAGTTGAGAAATAAAAACAGCCGTGACCTTCAATGGCAACCACTTGTCAGCAATGGCTATGGATATCCATCCGTTCCCACAACCAAGCTCCGCAACTGTCTTGTCCTTGAATATAGAGTCTGGATGTCTATTTAACCCCTCATAGAATGTAAAGGACCAGTCCTCTGGCATAAAGATGCTTGGTATCACCATCATTGTCAACTTTTTTCTATTTTTGTAACCTGTATCTGCAAGGAAATGCGGTGAAACGTTTGAGAAGGTTGCATATGAGTATATGACTCTGCCAATTAAGGAAGAGAGCATGAAAATACTTGGATTATGCTTACAACAATGCATGATCAATAAGAATATTATAAGTTTAGACAGAGAAGTTGAGAATGTTTGTTTATTAAATTCAACTATTCAATTGATTTAAAGAAAGTTCATGAGAAGAAGAATGTGTCCAAAAGAATGATGACTACGATTGACTGGTTTCTAATAGTAACCAGTGTAGATGCGAACACTAATCTTCTAGTTCAATATATAATTAAAGGAAAATAGGTTGGCTACTTGTCAACATATTGAGCCACCATTGCCACATGTCAAAATTTTAAACCAATATTGCCTGCTTTTTAACATCTCCTTTATTTTCAATTTTTAACCAATTTTTGAAGTTTTTATTTGTATACCAAATTAACAACTCGAACCACATTTTATGGAATAACTATTATCTTTTAATTTATATAAATACATTTCATGAATATGAATAATCGTCAAACATCATTTTAGAAATGAAATAAGTTTCCAAAATTAATTAAAAAACATAATGTAATTTACATTTACAATTTTGATTGAAAAGGAAGGGCACAAAATATTATACCTTATATGTATGTTGTTAATATATTATACTATTATTTGTTTAACCCGTGTGATACACGAGTATATAGCCTAGAATTAGAAATTTGCTAACATGGAACATTATGTAATAGAGAAAAAATTGGAGCTAATATACAAGCTACTGAAACTGTGGCTGCAAAAAGAAACTGTAGCTGCAAAAAGAAACTGAAGCCAAGCAATTAAGGCATCTATGAATACTTAATTAAACAGTTCAGATATTATAACAAATCATCGAGCCAGGGTTCTGTAATGGGAGCAGTCTCTCTAGCTTTTGTGATAGAGGAAAGGCTGACCCTCACCTCACCCTCCCCACACCCTACTAATAGCCTTGGTATTTTTAGAATTTACTTGGTACATTTGTTTTGTTTTTGCTTTTTGATATAACAACAAATTCGTTTATACCGTCTGCCAATATGTTTACTGTAAGTTATCTTATACACTTATACCTTTGTTTCAATATGCCCTAATGCAAAGTTACTAATTTGTTCTTTGAACTGTGGTGAAAATGAACAGCTCGATCAAGTTTGAACTGATATAACACGAAACTTATTAGTCCGGAAGCGCCGTGGAGAGCAATGAAAGTCCACCAGACCACTCTAGTGTCATAAGGTCAAGGAAGTTAGTGGCCCGATGACAAGGGAGACAGCAACCAAAGCCCATTGAATGGTGTCCAAAACTATGACTGTCATAAGGTAGCTTATTCCTTGTTGGGTAAGCTCCAACCCAGACAAAAGGCGTAAAGATCTAGGCATTGTCTTAAAGAGTCTCTTAGTGAAATAGAACCATACATAGAAGATGTAACAACAGCTAAACCAGGTAACATGTGCTTGCAAAACAGCAAAAATTTCCAGATATTATTATGTACGAATAGAAAGGATCCATCATCTCACTATAAATGATCTAGATATGCTTTCAAAGATTATCGATTGAAAGTGGAGAATAGCTTTTCCAAACCTACATAAAGACAAATGAAATTTAACACTTTAACTCAGGGGAACAAATTGGAGCCAGTCCAGTGAGCAGGAACAAGAAACTAGACAATAAATTTATGAAAGTGAGGGATTTTTATCGTTCTCTCAAGTTGTTAAGCTCAGGCTGGGTTTACCTATGCAAGTCCGTATAAATATCACTTTTAAACTATCTAATCTACCTTTTGATGAAAATCTTGCTATTCCTATGAGGATAATACTTCACTGCGTCAAATTTCACAGAAGATCAGGAAGCGATCCCGCCCTCCAGGATCCTGTGCAAAGTGAGTTAAGCACTTGCCTTTATATTTAATCTAATTATTCTACAAAATAGCTATAAACCCACAAAATAGCATAAGAATTGCAATCCAAACAATCCTGATCACAGCAATTTGACACTAAAACGCCGATCACAGATGGTAACCAGAACACACACTCAAAAGCACACAAAATCTTTAGGAACAAGCAAGATCTCAGGTTGAAAGCAAAGCGATAAACATAAACACATAGATGGGTGGGGGTAGATGCGAACCTTCATTTCGATCGAGGTATATATCTTGGATTTGGAAATGGTAAGTATGGAGGCTATGCTGTGGTTTCCCATCGGTGTCGAGCTTCTTCTGCAGATGTGCTAAGAAGACCCTAGCTTCGGTTCGGGTTTCGGGGTTCTCGAGGCGCTCCAAGAGTGATCGTAATGCACTGTAGGCAGAGTCACCTGACTGTGAGCACTGCTTCAGGAACTCATCTGTCGATCCATACAAGCCCTTCACTGCAGCAGCCATTGATGACAATCCAATCCAATCCAATCCAATCCAATCCAATCCAATCCAATCGGTGAAGTTTAAAGGAGACTTTGTTACACTCGGTTGGCGACCGGGAGAGATCGACGGAGAATGTTCCGGGGATTTCTTTATCAAACAAAGATATGATGCTGATGCTGATGCTGATGCTGACTTTATCCTTAATTTACACTTTCACCACTATCATATTCAACAATTTGTTTTATCCTACCAAGTTTAGTACTTAGTAATGTCATACAAGGGTTATTTATTTTTCGGGTAAACTTTACATTTGAATTTGAATATCAGAATACAAAGTTTTTATAAGCGGCCGATTCAAACATTCTTTAAACATAATTATGTTTGGATGCCCGTCTTTAACACGATATTAGATACTTTTATCTATACTCCTTTATAATATATAAACAATGACTATTCTTGTAATTTCACAATTTTTGTAAGTGCATGTTTGGCTGTGCGTTTCAGAAGTCCTTTTTGACTTTTGGAGGGGTAAAAAGACAAAAATACCCCTCCAGAAGTCACTAGAAGTTATAATTTGCAACTTCTGGAGGGGTATTTTTGTCTTTTTACCCCTCCAAAAAGTCATAAAGGACTTTTGAAACGGACAGCCAAACAGCCCCTAAGACGCCCATGTTGAGCTTCCCTTCTACCCCTCTCCGATTATCTATCTGCTGCGTCCCTCGCCCGAAGTCCGCTCACCTCCCTCAACCAACGTCAAGCCGTTACGATGGCTTTCCAC
Source organism: Flaveria floridana (assembly GCA_018326465.1). Classification (NCBI taxonomy): domain Eukaryota; kingdom Viridiplantae; phylum Streptophyta; class Magnoliopsida; order Asterales; family Asteraceae; genus Flaveria; species Flaveria floridana. The sequence continues at coordinate 13,982 of BJCO01376587.1, read as the reverse complement.
ACCCCCATTCAAACGCCCCTGCCCCTTTACCTTCCATTGCTGCCATTACATATGACCCGCGTCCCCAATTCGCCTTCCCCGTTGATGTCACTGCAGCCTAGCGTCTGAATTCGGGTAACCCTTTCAGTTCATCTGTGTATTCATGTTTCGTGTTCTGTTCTCCCCTTATATGTGCACTATTTTCCACCAGGCTGGTAAAGCCAGGCTGGTACTTTCACCTCCGTCTCCTTCGGCCGTAACGCCTAATTGAGGCACCAGTAGGGAATCCTCCGTTATTACCCTTCTCAATTTATGATACCCAAGCATATATCTACAACCATATGTAGATAACGATCAGCCATTTCCCAGTTGAAGGTGTGAGAACCCCTAATTTGATGAAAAAAGGGGAGTGCTCGAGTTCTTATCAGATATGGCGCATAAGCAAGGTAAAGCTTCTTCCTACAGATTTTACAACATCTTACTGTTGTATATTGTTTTGGGGATTTTTTAATTTGTGTGTTTCTATTAGGATGTAGGTTGTTTATTTGGTGTGGTAGTGTTACAAATCACAACAGCTTCATTCAGAATTCAATAGTCTTTTCTTAATTGTTCATTGATTATAACCAAATTTCTTTCTAGATGAGTATAGATACTGTTTTTAGGAAAGAATGGCAACTTAAGTAGCTGTTTCTGTAACCTCAAGTCGTCACCATATAGAGCTTGATGTTCACCAGGAAATTAATACTAAATATTCAGCCAAACAAATAAGTAGTCGCCATCAAAATTACCAAGGTCCATTCATCTTAAATTAATTTTTAATGAAAGATTTTAAGTTTGAATTTTGATTTAAGAGTTTTAATTAACATATCAACAACAATGATCCTTTATGATGTTGACAAAGCTGATAAGAGCATCCACCTCTTGATAAACCAGATTATGGAATGCTATTAAGATGTTTGGAAAGTGGCCCTCTACATCAATTGCTCATTGATAGCGACAATCCCTATACGTATTCGGTTCATTTTAGTGCCCTGTTGTTCTCTCCACCATTCATTCTAGCTCCATTCTATCAGCCTCTTGCCTTCAATCATTCAAACCCCCTGCCTGATTCCAATCCCCACCCCACGTGTATATGTAGTGCCAGGTGCCAATTCAAATGCCCCTTCGATGCCACTACATCCGGACATCATAAACTCAGGTAAATCTCTGATTTCATTCCCTTCGGTTTGATTAATTTAGTTACGTATCAGTTTGCGTATATATATGCCTGTTGTGATTATTTTATAGATATATGTCTGTGTGTCTTTTTCTTATATTTATTTTGTAATTTGTGAATCAGTAAACCACATGCTTCTTTCAATCACTTCGCTTCTTATCTCTTCTTTTATAGGTATGAATTCTACAAGTTACTTTGGCTTTTGTTGAATGCTTGATTTCTAGATTTGTTTCTTGTTTTTTAGTGAATTAACCTACTGCTTTCAAAAAAAATTCGCTTTTGTTAAATTCTACAATTTACTTTCATGTACCAATTCTTGAATTTACTTTCTCCGGTATTCCATTCTTTAGCCCACAATAGCAACATTATTTAGTTGAGCTTACTATGAATGGTAACAAAATGCAAGTACTCTACTAATAGTTAATAATAATTTGAACCCATATATTATTTAGTTAAGCTTGCTATGAATAATAATAATTTGAACCCATAAATGGTCTGCTTCAGGCTATGCTAAATTTTTTAACATATCAAATAGATTCATTGAGGATGTTTCCAATCTCATAAATCGATTCAAAAAAAATATGGACTGTTACAGTAATAATATAGTTTCTAATCATATTCAACAAATTAGTTCCTTGTAACTTATAAAGTTTAAAAATGAATAATAAAGAGATTGTACATTGACACGACCACCTTTAACCCATTACATGGCCCTTATGATTACATTACATGTAGATGTGACTAAGGAAATTGGTGATTCTCTCACCTCTCCTCATGTAAGTATGGTTAAATCCTCCATATTAGTGATCCTATTATCTCCAAAACCAGGATTTTTACTTACACATACCTATAATAGAGATCATATAGTTTCTACTGTAAAAGAGTCAATGAATAAGCAATATACGAATGGATCTGAAACCTTATGTGCAACTTGACACTTATTGATGATAAGCATTCCCAGCAGATCACTTTAAATTGCTTTAGCCACTTGCTGTTAAGATTTCCTAACAAATCAAATGGTCCATACTTTTAAAACCAAACTGATATGGTAATGAAAATAATTGTTATGTTTTTAATTATTTTTAACTTATATGAGATTTCATTCAATAAGTCGATGCATTATAGGTAAATCATAGTTATGTAGTTATGCTATCTTACTTAAACGTATAGAAATGCATGTTAAATCAGTGTATTAACATTCGCCTATATGTTGTAGATTTATGATATTCAAGCCAACCCAAGTGGACAGACTTATTTTGCTATTATGACGACTAAGATCTAACTAATATACGTAGGTCTATGTAAATTTGATAAAAGAATTCAACAACATATTAATTCCTACTGCATTGTTGAAGCCTTAAGTGCATGTGGGCTATCACTGTCATATTCTATTACAGTGCTAACTGTTTTTAGGTTTATGTCTTACAAATGACCAGAGTAGAGATTTTCATTACTATATTATGACCATCATGACATTAATAGCTGACATTTCTATTTTTTTAATTAAACAACCACTAATAAATTAAAAATTATGGAATTCAAGAACACAAATCACCCCTATGTTCAAACTTTACAAATCAAATTGATGTTTAATGGCTATTATATGTATTACTCGTGTTTTCTAAAAACCATTGCACATAACTATACACAATGAATAAAAATTGACCATTTTAGGGGACCAGCTTTACCATACCTTTTAGGTAATAGATACCAACAGATGCATGTTGTGCATTCCATCAATTTTGTGGTTTTTCTTTTACTAGCTTCGTCTATTACCAAGTGAACGGGTTAAAACAAGTAACACATGCATACCAACAGATGCATTAGCCACAAGCGTTTGTGGAAACATGATATAAGATGTACAAATACGTCCATGAAGTTAGAAGATAAGGGTAAAAGCTTGGTAGAACTTATGCCCATTTAGGGTCATGCACACGACAACCAATACAATTACGATTATCACTCTGCTGCAGTAGCTATTTTATTTTTCCATTACCTGCATAATGACCAACATGGCTCTTCAATCTATTCTTAACTATCAGGGTTGAAATTAAATAATTCGTTTATCAACATTCATGTTTGGGTCCATGCAGGTATGGTTTTTCCAGTACATCATTAAAGCGTAACCACACCACGCTCCATCCTTTCACGAGTACTAGCCCATTTAAACTTCTCATTCCAACTTTATTCATGTTAAAAAGACTTATCAAATTATCTGTAAACAAAAATCAAGTGTGATGCTTTCTTATTTAAAGTTAGTAATATGTGTGATTTTAATAGATTTTTGCAATGATGAATTAAACCAAATCTAAATGCTTTGCTTGAATTTATCTGAACACATGTATTTTGCAATAATGAATTAACCCAAACATCTATATTTTGCCTGAATTTATCTGAATGTATATACTAATCTGAAAATTTTCATTGCCACAACTCGAATTAGACTACTTCATTGTAGTATTTTCAATTCAGGTCGGCTAATACAAATCATGGTTTAAGCAATTGAATTGGTTATGGTTTTAAGTTTGATATGTATTTTCACATTAGCATACTATGCTAGATATTAACCATTAATGTATTAAGCCCTGTAGACAATCGATAACATAATAGATTCTTACTTTTTTTTTTATCTTAGATTTCCCCTCCTTGTAGGTATCACAACTCCATACTAAGCTTAGCTAGCGAATAATTGGTTGTTCACTTTTCCAGGTTACAAAATAAATATATTATGTCATATGTTGTTTTAGTAATAATATAATTTTGTTTAATAAAATGATTTACAGAGGTTGGGTGCGTTTATTTTTAAACCAAACCTTTAAATTTTACCCATTTTACCCCTTAAAGATAAAACATTATTGACATTCGCTTTTTTCTAATTTGTTGTGATTTGTGTTCTTCTTACCTTAAATTTGCAATCTTTCTGACATATGGTTATGAATCGCATTGCATAGTAAGGTTATGTTTAGGATGCGGAAATTCAGTCATAATTGTGTGTAAACTTTTAGTCAACTTATCATCACTTTAAAGAAAACATAATTGCACCTGACTATCCACAATGAATAAAAAATGACCACTTTAGGGGCCCGACTTTACCATACCTCGTTAGGTAATAGATGCATACCAACAGATGCATGTTGTGCATTCCAACATCTTTCTGTAGTTTTTCTTTTCTAGCTTTGTGTATTACCAAGTGAACGGGTCAAAACAAGTAACCGATGCATACCAACAGATGCATTAGGCACAAGTATTTGTGAACCTGATATAAAATGTACAAATACATCCATGAAGTTATCAGAAGATAATGATAAAAGCTTGATATAACTTATGCCCATTTAGGGTCACACCACAACAAACACAATTACGATTATAACTCTGCTAAAGTAGCTCTTCTAATTTTCCATTACCTGTACGTATAATGACCAGCATGCTCCTCAATCTATTCTTAACTATCAAGGTTGATGTTAAATAACTCGCTTATCAGCATTCATGTTTGGCCGTTTGGGACCATGCAGATGGTTTCTCCATAAAACAGGCACTCAAACGAGTATAGGCGGCACTAAATTTTCTAAGTTTGGCTTCCTTGCACTTTGCACACATTATCTGACAAACGTGGTGGGCCTCCTTAAAGTAGATGGAACAAGCTATGTAATTTAATTTTGTTTTGCTAAATCAGTCTTTCTTATATGTGTTTTGAAGTTTTTTTCATTTTTAACTCTTGTTGTCAAGTCATTTTTTATGACAATGCAGAAACATATTTATGTTCTTCGATATTAAAAAGTAGATTTGATGTTGACATGACACGGATGCAGCCACGGTCTTGTGAAAGCCATATGTTGTGTGTGCATCTATCCTTCTTCTTTAAATGGAGGTGGCAAAATAGGTGGATTGGGATAACTGGTGTACACAGTCAGGTCAAACATGTAGCTTTCTTGTGGGGTTGGGTCAACTTTGCTTGCCGTGATACACTTTTAGGAAAAAAATATAAATATTTTGCATGGCAAACACAATTACAAAGTCCATTATTTCAAAATTTTAGTGATAGTAGAGAGCGAGTTTTTATATGTTTGACCTGTTATCTTTTTAGATTTTTTCCATTTGAATCGTTTTACCCGAATTGACCCACTCAAAAGTAAATGGGTCAAAATGGCCACTTTTACTTCTAGATGTAGTAAAGCTGAATAATTATCAAATATTTTGTTTGACCTTTGTATCCTTGTAGGTATACGTGTATGGAGCTCATGTGGCATCTTGAAAAAATAAGCAAGGTGAAGAGTTGTTTTTTTGTTAGTAGTAATAAGGTAACAACAATCCATAATTTTTTTTTATGTTGATGACGATCCAATGATCTCTTAAAAGGCAAATTTAAACTTTTGGTTCAAGGTTCATGAGGTTAAGGTAATCAAATAACTAAAACTTTTAACATAATAACTTCCCATGATTCTATGATATAGATTAATCCTTGCATGTAATACTGCTTTTAGTTGCAATTTGAAGTGTTGGAAAGACATTCTTTATAAGCATATAACTTGGTTAATCCATATACTTTGTTTGTGTATTTGGTATGTGTTACATGTTATTCTTGATCGAGTTTAACTTCTCGTGTTGAGGATGACCTTATTATTTTTGTAATAAGGCCAGGGTAATGATAGTCACTATCAAGACAATCCCCTGCACAACCTAATTACCAATCTGCATCATATGTAATGATAATCACATTAAAACACTATATACAATACAGTCCTAAAAATTCTTCAGAAAACAAAGAATTAGTGCCCTATTGTGCAGCATAATAAGATTAAGAGTGTTGTCATTCCAGAAAAAGAAGATTAAGAGTTATTAAAAGATAGTTTGTTTGTATTTTGTAGTAATTAGTGACAAGTAACATTAACAAACAACAAATAACGATTACAAACATCATGTTTTTCCTTTGGCTCTATAGATTTAGTCTTTAACTTCATGTTTTTTGCATTATAGCTCTTCCATGAAGCTATGAATGTTTATGCTTAATTAATGTTTCCTTTGTTTAACAGTTTTGATATTTCATGTCATCAAAGAGTCGTCACAATAGCAAGAAGGCCACAGCAACACGTGGGTTTTAACACTAGTAATCCATATGTATACAAAACCCGGTTTTTTTAATGGACTCTAGTTTTACTTTAGCAAAATACTTTATCAAAACTTTAAAATTTAACTAGTCTTTATTTATCATATTTTAACTATATTTTAACTTCAACATTCTATTTATACTTCAATTTTACTTTATCTTGAATCTGTATTCCATACAAAACTCATTTAGCCATTAGGCATTGTTTGTGATAAAAAAAACAAACAAACAGACCCAGTACATCCCACTCAAAAGTAGGATCTGGGAGGGGTAGGTGGTGGCGAGTCTTTCCTCTATCTAGAGAGAGACCGCTTCCAAAGAGACCCCCGACTCGAGTACGATAGCAAGCAAATTATATAGCATACAACACATAGGTATATATCACATAAAGGTTTAAAATAAGCATAGTCAATATTCTTAAGTATATTCATAAGCATAGCATACATCATATAAGCATAGGCATACCAATAAGCATAACAATCCGAAGATAGTGCATACATCAAATAAGCAGCATATTTCACCTATAAAGGGCAAATGTTGATTACCTACACATCACGCGAGGGGTCACGCATTAGGTCTTCCTTTACTCTTCCTACCCACATATCGCACTAGAAGTCCTTAATTTTAATTTTACGCCTCCACGTACTCCTATCCTTGATCATGTGCTCAGAGAGGTGCAACTCTACCATATCTCGCCTAATTATCTCGTCTCAAGTCAACTTAGGTCTTCCTCTACTCCTCCTACCCTCTAGGATGATGTTCTCTACTGCTCTAACAGGCGCTGACATCGGTCTCCTCTTCACGGCCAAATCATCTTAATCTTCCCACTCGTATTTTATCCGTGATACAAGCCACCTCTAGCCTCTGTCGAAACACGTCGTTCCTTATCCGATCCAGTCTTGTGTGTCCACACATCCACCTCAACATTCGCATTTCCGCTACCTCTATTTATCGCTTATGCGATTTTTTTATGGCACAACAGTCTGTTTCGTATAACATAGCTGGACGTACTGCCACTCTATATAGTTTTCCCTTTAGTTTTTCCAGAAACCTCTTATCACATAAAATCCCTTATGCTGCTCTCCACTTGCGCCATCCTGATTCAACACTGTGGGCTACATCACTGTGTATCTCTCTGTTCTACTGTACGTACGAGCCTAGGTATTTGAATCTAGACGTCTATGGGACCGCCAAACCCTAAATACTGATTTGGGTGTCCCCTTCAGTCTCTCTATTAAAGTTACAATGCATGTATTCTGTCTTAGAGCGACTTATCCTTAAGCCTTTACGCTCTAGTGCTATTCTCCACTGTTCTAGCCTCTCGTTAAGCACCCTTTTAGATTCTGATATTAAAATAATATCATCCGCAAACAACATGCACCACGGGACTGGTTCCAGTATAGACTTGGTCATCTCATCCAACACTATTATGAAGAGAAATGGGCTCAATGCCGATCCTTGGTGAAGTCCCACTTCCACCAGGAAGAAGTCTGTGTCTCTAACTAGTGCTCGCACACATGTTTTTACCCCGTCATACATATTCTTGATTATCTTGATATACCTCTCTGGTACCCTTCTAAGTCGTGGACTTTCTCAAATGAGTTATCGCGGAACACTATCATAGGCTTTTTCTAAGTCAGTGAACACCATATGGAGGTCCCTTTTTTTTCTCTATATTTCTCCATTATCCTCCTTATGACATGTATGACTTTTGTTGTAGAGCTCCCTTGCATAAATCCAAATTGGTTTATCGCTATCTTAGTTTCGCGTCTAATTCTCGTGTCAATAACTCTTTCTCATAGTTTCAATGTGTGACTCAAGAGCTTTATTCCTCTGTAGTTTGTGCAACCTTGGACATCTCCTTTTTTCTTATATATGGGGACTATGACACTTCTTCTCTACTGCTCTGGCATTTTTCCGGTCTTGAAGATAGTGTTGAATAACTCTATTATCCATTGCAGTCCCTCATCTCCCAGGCACTTCCACACTTCAATCGGTATGTTGTCTGACCCCACCGCCTTAGCTCTCCCCATTTTCTTAAGAGCTCTTGTAACTTCGTCGACTGTGATGCTTCTACAATAACACTTATTTTCTTATGTTTTTTGATTTGTTTGATCGATCTTTGTTTGTTGACTAGGGTTCCTTACATTGAAAAGGTTATTGAAGTAAGTTTTCCATCTCACCTTGATGTTTTCTCCTCCACCAAGACCTTTCCATCCTCAGCCTTTATAAACTTCACCATTCTCAAGTCCATCTTCTACTTTCTCTTGCTTTGGCAATCTTAAACATGTCATGTTCTCCTTCTTTCGTCTCTAGTCGTTTGTACATCCTCTCATAAGTTGTGTTCTTTACCTCTGACACAGACTTTTTCGCCTCTCATTTGGCCTCCTTGTATTTATCTTTTAGATCTGCTCGTTCTTCCTTAATATTACAGTGTAAAATCTCTCTAAAGCTTTGTTGTTTAATTCTTATCTTTTCCTGTGTATCTTCATTCCACCACCAGGACTCCTTATGATTGAGTGTCCTACTTGTTGTAACTCCAAGAGTTTCTTTAGCTGCTTGAATGACTCTAGTGTCCAAGCCTCCCACTTTTGGTTTGTGTCTTCCTGTGGCCCAGCCTGGATCATTGGTATGACCTTATCTCTAAAGATGGTAATCTTTTCTTCTTTGAGTTGGTCGCATCTGATCCTAGGTCTAATTCTCTAAGTTGGTTCTACAATTGCTCTCTGCACGCATACATACGCCACCAACATATGATGTTGATCCACTACTGTCTTGCCCGGGATTGCCTTACGGTCCTTCCATGAGCTACGAACTTCTCTTCTCATCAGCAAATAGTCTATCTGTGTGTGTCTCCTGCCGCTGCTAAATATGATTAGATGCGAGTCTTTTTTCTTAAAAAACGAATTTATAACGCTTAGGACATGCGCTAATGTAAAGTCAAGAAGCTTCTTACCGCCGTCATTCCTAAGACCATACCCAAAGCCTCCATGCACCAATGGGAAGTGATCATTATCCTTACCAATATGTCCATTAAAATCTCCTCCTATGCATAATTTTTCTTCTCGAGGTATGTCTCCCATAACTTGATCTAAACTCTCCTAGAACTTTTTTCTTTTCGCTTCCCCTAATCCAACCTGTGGTGCATATGCACTAACTACTGCCACTACTTCATCCCCTATTACTATTCTTAACAGCATAAGTCTATCATCATATCTTCTCACCTCCATTACATTATCTTAAAGTTCTTTAGCAACTAGGAAACCTACTCCATTTTTTATTCCATCTGATCTTGAATACCATAGTTTATACCCGTTGCACTCTTTTGCTCTCCCACCCCGCTATCTAGTCTCCTGAAGACACGCTAACTGTACCCTACATCTCTTCAGCACGTCTATTAACTCTAATAACTTACTAGTTAACGTTCCTACATTTCATGATGCCAATCGTAATCTATGACCCTTTTTTCCCTGTAGTTGCACTTCTCGTCACCGAACATGATGTCGGGGCAGCACAATGACTCCTCTTATCTACTTTACTGCACTAACCCACCCTAACAAAAAAATACCAGACAAAGCCCACAAATACAACAACTATTGAAGTATAAAACCTTAAAATAAAAGTGTAGCACTTACAATGAAAAATCAAATGCAATCACTCACAAGAAGTAAACAGCACACAAGCGATGCACAATTAGATCACAAGAAAGCAAAAATAGCACAAGAATAAGGGATGACTTTCCCTATTTAAAACCAGATGCTAGTACCCCTAATCCAGCCAAACAGTCTACATGGAAAGATAAAAGTAAACAAGAAGAAAAGTAGGGATGGAACAATCTCACCAAGTGCACACCCAAGTTAGGGTTCTACGATTAGGCCCCTGTAAGATCAGCCGATGATGAGATCAGCCGAAGAATATGTCGAGAGCATCGCTGATCAGCTGGAGAAGAAGAAGCTCGCAGTGATGAATCTAGTATCTTTGATGGAAAAAAGTATGTTGTAATTATTGTATTTTGCCAACTATCTCCGAGAACGTCGCCGTCCTTCGGAGAAGAAGAATAACGTCGCCTGAGAAGAAGAACGTCATCGGAGAAGAAGAACGTCGCCGGTGAAGGTAATTACCTCACCAAACCCTAATCGCCATTCAAACTCAAAACCCCCAAATCAAGAGAGTTCTTCAGATGCCGTGATTCAAAACCTCAAGGTCAAAGTTGAAGCTTTGACCAGGCAAGCCAATGTTTCAGAACTAGAGCAGTTCCCCGTGGATAGAAGGAATAGCAGCCGAGCAGGTGAAATAAGTGAAGATCCGTTGGCGATTGGAACGGAATTGTTTGTGATACACGAGACTATATTGTTGCTTGCCATTATGGAAGACTCCTATATGGTTTGTAACAAATGCAAGACTTATGTCGCTTGTCATTACGCAAGACTCATATATGGAGGCTTAAAATACATCAATGCCTATGTGTGATTTAACGTTTTGTGTCATTTAACATTCTCACAGTTATGCTTTAGTGGGGTAACTCTTATTGAATTATTGTTCAAGTTCTTTATCTTTTCGCATGAGTTTTAGAATTATTTATTTATAATCGTCTTTAGCTCTTTATCCATACTTTAACCATGTGATTGTATTTATATCTTTAGCTACTTTAACTTTGATCACTTTTGTACTTTAACTGGTTTTAGCTTTAGTTGCTGTTATTACTTTAGTTCATCAAATAATCAAGGTCGTATACTTATCGTAACTGAGAACTTTAACCCAGACAGGTACTTTACTAAGGCTGATAACTTAACTATGGGTTGAGATTCGTATACCAAGATAAAGGCCAAGTGTGTAGAACTGAAAATTATACTATAGCCAAGAAATTATAGTGACCAAGTCTATTATTATTCTACCAGGCTGAAAACTATAACAATAACATATAAAAGGCCGAATACTCTAGTCAAATAGTGTCACCAAGAACTATGTTATGCCAAGTACTATAGAGAATATTGTGACCGAGAACTATACCGGGTATTATCATGTGTTAAATACTTTATCACATAATTTAGGATTTTTGACATAAAATCACTATCTCATTAATAAGAACCCTTAAAAATTTGAAAACTTTAGCATTGGAATCATGTTATACTATCATGAAACTATTAAGGTATGCATACTAGCCCCAAAACAATATAAAGCATGTAAAGATGAGGATTTATAACTCACATTTTTAGTAGAAATCACAAGAATCACAAACCAAGAATGGAAAATGTCAAGATCTACACATAAACCATTAAAAATGACAACTTCATCATTTCTATCGATGCATACATGCTATATAACAACAGATCTATCTAAAATCTATCATAAACAAATAAAATTCATACCTTTAATTCACTTCTTCAACTTTCTCTCTCTACACAACCATTTCTCTCCCTAGCTTTCCCCTTTGACAACCTTCAATCACAAGGAGCATGGGGGCTACTCCTTACTTTAGCTAGGGTGGGTTATGGTTTAACTATGTTTCATGGAAACTTTAGCCCCTGATGTGTTATACACTAAGTGTATTGAGTAGAAATTTTTAGAGGGTGTATGTTTATCTTAAAAAAACTTGTGTTTATTAGCATTTCTCCCGTAATGTCAAAACATAATTTTAATAGATAAATAACATCTGGTCTATAATATAGATAGCGAAAATTCTCGAAAATTTAAAAAAAGAGCAAAATTTTCACCATTAGATAACTGTACATAAATGTATAATATTTATTCTGAGAAATCAGATTTTGATATAATAGTTACATCCAAGTTCACTCCCATGGTCCGTCCATATTTGTGAACTAGAAAACTTTCTTGTTATTTCAACATGAAATACATATAGATATGCAAGTAAATAGGAGATTCGGAGCACATAAAAGTCTATAAGATATCCGTAAATATTAGAGACATTCTAATACAATTTTATATCCATATATTCCTCATAGTTTCACTACAAAAACTAAAGAAGTTGCTACCATTTTACCTCATAAGTCTATGAATAGTATAAAAAAGAAAAAAAAGAAAACTTTAAAAATTCATTAATCACTAAAGATGTTTGCTAGACTAATGTTTTTTTTTCTTTTGTATGCACTATTCTTGAGAGTATTTTTGAATCATACATATCCTTGTTCATTCTCATGAAAAGAAAAAAACATCAAAAGTAGATTAGAAAACTCATTTTATCTCTATTAAATATCATATACATACATACGTATACACACACATATGTGTGTGTGTGTTTCTATATAACAATTGCAACCCACGAATAATAACTCATCCATTGAAAATTTTTCATGAGTAGTCTAAGTTGGTTTAGTAAAGTTGGTTTAGTTTCTTTATTGTTAGAGAGGAGGGAATAGTGAAGGACCTAGGTAGGAAAGGGTTAGTTCGAAGTTTCTTTGGTCGGGAACGTCATCCGTTGTGGAGCTTCAACATCTATCTAGTCGTTCATTGACAGTCATAATATGCCCCTAGGGCTACTCTATTAATAAAAAAAGTCTTTTATGTAATTGAGTTTATTTGATGAAGCTTGCCAAAAACTATTTATCAAAAGTCAAAGTAAGTCAAAGTAAGCCAAAGTCAACTCACAGTTAAAGTGTCAAATTCAACTTGTAGCCAAAGTATCGTAATTATCAATTTTGGTTAAGTATAATTCAATGCGGATGGTTATAGTGTGATGCAGATGTTCATAAGTTGATGCGAATGATTTATCACATTCACTCGAACCAACGCGAAACTATATATATATGCAGATGAGCTAAGTCTTGATGCGGATGATTAAATTTTTAATGCAGATGAAACTCAATGCTTGTGAACCAATTGCAGTGAGGATGAATTTTGAAAAAATGGTCGTATATAATGCAAAGTAATTGGATTATGGCTCAATGCGGACACCTTAATTCAATGCGGATGTGTCATGGTTGTTAATGCGGATAAATTGAATTTCAATGCAGATGGATTTTGTAAGTGATGCAGATGATAGTTCATTTGAATTATTTCATGATCCAATCAAATAATTCCTTTAGTCCACTTAACTTGGATATCATTTGTTGGTTATGAAAACATTCTTGAGAGAACAATGTAAGACTGTATGGCTGGTAAGTCCAAAAACTTGTTATTTCGTGTTTAGAAACGTATCTCGGGTTAGCTATGCTCAATTAGTTATATTAGGATTACACTAATCAATGATATTACTAATCAGATGTGAAATGCTTAAGTTAAATTAAGGTGACTTGAAATCTAAATAGTGTCTTGAACCTGTGTAAGTGTTCTACATGATTTCTGATTATGAGATCGAATAATCTCACGTAATTATATTTAGATATGATAATCATCACAACATATTTGCCTTAGTAAAGACTGAAATATGAATTTAAATTGTACAAATCATATTGGCAATCAACTTAGCTAATCTTATTTTAAATAAGTCTGGAATATGATAGTAATTGCAGGATCGATTTCTGGTGGTTTTTCTCTCAACTCACTATGAATCAACACTCAGCAAGCAGTCTTATGAAGAGTTGATCACAATATAACAAGTAACAAGCAGTAAGAAAATTTAACACAGCAAGTAAATTTTCAAGGTACTTTTATATATTGCTTCTCAACTCAAAGGATTACAAGACACTTGGACTCAAATCGCTTATCTAAAGAGTTACAGGGAGA
>BJCO01376577.1:3031-17080 GCA_018326465.1 Flaveria floridana | reverse complement strand
AAAACAAAGTATGTTTATTATAAAACTAGAACTCACTCAGCAACGCTGACTTTTTATGTGTTTCCAGTTAGCAGGTAGTGTTGCTGGGGATGGCACGAGGCGGCTACTCAGCTCTTTTGGGATGGCATTCTCCATTTGATAATGCTGCAACGCACAGGAAGTGCGTGTGCATAGCACATGCAGCGAAATATGTTGCATGAGAGTGTCAAGAGTTCCTTAAGGGTTCCGATGTACGGAATTACTTAAGGAATCTTCTTTATGAAGAAAATTTTTATATTTTTATGTTAGAGGTCACCGTTTATGACCCTATGGTTGATGAGGATTCACATAAACGAGATTACTTAAGAAATCTCGGGTTTCATATGCTTCCGCAGCAATCATAGTAAAGCTAGGCAATGTAAAGACCTTTTGTAATAGTACTTTTGTAATGTAATGCAACATTGGATGTTTTGTAACTGACATACGTTGTATTAAATGGCAAAAGTATTTATAGTAAAGGAAAAGTTTATCTTTAAATGTTCCGCTGCAAATGCTCATTTGAGACGTTAATGAACATATATAATTTATAATATGTACGTTTTAAGCTGTGAATGACCAACCGTAAGGTGCCCGAGAACAGGGCCTTACAAATTGTAACATTTGGCTTTTGACTTATCAAACCCAATCTTTCTGTTAGTTGGATCTGGTGGAATTGCCTTCTGGTTCTCTTAAAGAGCTTCTTTGCTCTATAGGTTAAAAGAGCCATCCATTGGACAATGTCCATGTATTCTATATCGTCTGGGCTAAAACACTATATATCATCAAAACAAAATTGAAAATCACCAGAGTGTTTATTTCCTAAAACAAAAGCACAACTATCCTGAAAAGAACTTTGTTGAGCTTGTTGAGACCTGGGAGTCTCAGGAAATGTGATGTGGGGCCCAGAGGAGTATGATGGCAGTTGATTGTAGTTCAAGTACATCTGGGGTTGGAGAGTTGTTGACCCTTTAGTAACATGTAAAGCATTGCTGATAGGAGGGTTTGAGCTTCTGTTCATCTGATGGCTCTTCTCAGTCTCCATCTTCATATGATATCCATCAAGGATCTCATATAGGTCAGTCATGGTGAGTGTGTATAGATTCTCAGTTCTCTTGATAGAGACACAATAGAAAGTCCATTCATGAGGAAGTGAACTCATGAACTTTCTTACTATGTCTCTCTTCTTAAGAGTCACTCCCATAGACTGAAGAGGTGTGATTAAGTCTATGTATCTGAAGTATTGTTGATTTAAGGTCTCATCAACAATATAAGTGAAGTTTTCAAACTTCTGCTTCAGTACATCCTTCTTGGACTCTTTGGACTCAGAGGAACCAGAGTACATCAATGCTAAAGCATCAAAGAATTCTTTGGATGTTTTGCAGTCTTCAAATACCATTATGGAGTTTGGTATGGCTGTAAGCAGCACAGTCATTACTTTGCTATCAATGTCAATTCTTTTGAAGTCTTCATCAGAGTAATCTTCAACAGCTTTCTCAATCATGGCACCATTACCAATTGGTGATGCCACCTTTAGCTTGTATGGACCATGAGTGACAGACCTCCACATCTGGCTGTCTTGATACTTGATAAAACCTTCTATTTGTTGACACCAGCTCCTAAAATTATCAGAAGTAATGATAGGAACCCTAGTCATTGTTCCCATCTCAGTCTCAGAGTATTTTTGGTTAAGGGCCATTTGAGTAAAGTAAGTGAGTATGAAAAAACAGGGGTTACTTGGGATTGTTAGATCTCACAATCAAGAGCCTAAAAAGCTTTGATGCCAATTGCAGGATCGGTGTTGGTTACTTAATATCATATTTTCTTCACAAACTAACTAAATCTAACTCGTTTGATGATGCAAAATCTCTAACTAAGTTGATGATAATATACTAAGTTAATAAACACAAAAAATGGTTTTTTAAGATACTTGTATATATTATTTCTCAACTCAGTGTTTACAAGACTCTTACAAAGCATCCATAATGAGTTACATTGAGAAACTATATATACTACTATCTACAGTCGGTTATACTTAGAAAATCTAGCTGGAACTTACATCTAAACAAATACTACATTGCTAGAAGTAAGGTATCTAAGATAAAATACTACCCTAGATTAGTTAGTCATAACATGTCCGTGACTTACCTTTTGTTACCTACTAAAGTTGGTAATTGTACTAACTGATAAAAGGTGAACAGTGGAATAAAGTATGGTCAACTACATGAGCGTGAGAAAACGCCATGCAGTATATCAGACTTGACAGCATGTGTCAGTCAGACCATACTTATGTCTACCGGTCCATAGTTGATTCTTCCGAAGGTAAAGTAGCTTCGGAATAATAAGTTTCTTCCGAGACCAATTATACTTCAGAAGAATCAACTTCTTCCGAGTCTTCTGCAAGTCTTCAGTACTTCATTCTTCGAAAGACTTTGCCTTGGATCTTCTAAATTTGAACACTTCGGAAGAAAAACTAGTTAGTCTCGGAAGACTTAGTTTTCCTTCGGAAGCTCTTCACACTTTAGGCTTTGGAAGATTTTCAATTTGTCTTCAGAAGAGTTGCTTTTGCTTCGAAAGACTTTCTTCAGTTGTACTCAAAATCTTATAAGTGTAGTTTTGGTTGCACCAGCCTTATCTGATCCAACAATATATATACACACACATAAATTTGGTGGGTCTAGACAAATATTTATGTTCTTTGCATTTATATAAAACCGATTATGTTTACTATACAAAAGAAAAATATATTATTTTCGTACAAGTAATAGTATACTTTAAATACGGTGTATGATGGCAAAATCAATACATTTAATACACAAGATCTTATATAAAAAGGATGACGTCAAGTCAACTACAAGTATGGACGCACTTAACACATACGTATTAAACCGACAAAAGTCCTAAAAAGGTCTTTAAATACACAAGTATTGTCACCATTGTTCTCTGCATACAGTTAGTCATTAGAACTCAAGTGTGTTTATTTACTTGTAGCTCGAGTAGGACACTTACCATTACGCTGCAATCCGTTATCTCACTTTCAGTCAAGACGCAATGTGAGTATTCGTAGCCCCATTTTCATTTTACATATTTGGGGGAAATGCATGCTTGAAATACTTGCTTTTACAAGAACACGAGATAATTGCTTACTTTATACTTTGCCGGTAGTTACATAATGTATATTACACGTGGCAAGGATTATCACACCCAGACCAGTTACTTACACAACTGATTAACTCATGGATCTGAGCCCCGATGGATTAATATAGGTAGTACTATTGGAGTTTGACAAACTCCCATTCATGATTAGGTCGCGCCAACCATAACTACATTGTTGAATGAATTATTATTTACTCCAAGAACTAACGTTCTGTGATAAGAAATTAGCAAGGGCCATACAAGAAGTCAATAGGTTTGGTTGTGAGCCCATGTAGATTGTATTTATTTACTTGTTACAAAAGTATAGTCCGTTTTTATGTTTTATCAAGTCGCAAATCTGCGAAATTATCATCTTTTTTTAGTTGACACTTTTTGCATGTTTCTCAGGTAATAATCAAATGATATCATGAACGCATTCGAGAATAAGAGTTCAAGGATTTCTACATATTGTCTTTGTGCTAGGACTGTATTTTGAGAATTTACAAAGATGTACTTATTGAAACACCTTTGAATCGCTCTAGTATTTGGACTTAATGTAAGTTTAGTTCCTTTTGAAAGCAATGTGTTCTTGATACTCCGTTTCGTTACATTCTCGTGTTTCCACCAAGGCAGGGGTGTGACAGATTTCATGCAAACCCTTAACATAATTCATGCGAGTAACTAGATAGAAGAGAACTTTTTCTGCTAGTTAAACAATTTGGTGTTAGTTGTGTTTTTGGTAAACGAGACGTCCTGAAAAAAAAAAAGCAAAGAGGTACACTAAAATAAATAATTATTTCGATGAAACCTCTTTTTAAGAGAAGAAATCCTTGTTTGTTTTGCATATAAGTGATAGTTAAGAGTTTAATAATTCGTATTGGGATAATCAGCGACATGAGAACTTCAAGCCATTTATCATACCAAGTATTTATAACTGATTTACAAACCCATTCTCATTACTTGTGTCTCATCTTGAATTTACTCCATTTTAATAAATATTTCTAAACCAAATACCCAAGTTCAAATAAAAATAATAAACAAGTTCAATAAGGCCCGTTCATAACTATAACAAACCCCCTTTGACCTGCTCAACATTCTCAAACAATTCCATGAAAACACTCCTTAATGCGTTCTCATGAACAAGACCCAAACAAAACAAACTAACACAAACCAACACCTAATTCGAGCAACACCCGAACCGTTTACCACCCGAAGAGTCATCCTTCACATCGATCGTTGCTCCTTTTGAAGGAACCGAAGCAGAACCACCCTCGTCCCCAGCTTCAACCGCCTTCTTGCTCACAATTCGGTATATCTGTGTAATCACTTCACTGAAAGCATTTTCAACATTAGTTGCTTCCAGTGCTGAAGTCTCCATGAAATAGAGGGACTCTGCTTCAGCTAGTGTTTTCCCATCTTCGGTTGAAACAGCAAGTAGGTGACGGAGGTCTGATTTGTTGCCAATTAGCATCACAACGATGTTCGGGTCAGTGTGGTCTCTCAACTCCTTCAACCATCTCTGGATGTTCTCAAAAGTAGCATGACGGGTGACATCGTATACTAGTAGAGCACCAACAGCTCCTCGGTAGTAAGCACTTGTAATTGCCCGATACCTGTAAAGAAATATGTTTATGTAAGCTATATTATGGAACAAAAATCTGTAAATCATCTTACATACCAAGATAAATCATTAAATTTTACCAACTGAAAATGAATCACCATCAAAAGTAAACAAATTATTGAAAGTAATGTAACGGTTTGATATTAAAGTGGGATGTTATCTAACTGATCAAAAAGTGTACGCGTTAAAACAGGTAATTTAATAAACAACTTGGTATTTTAAATGTGATTGCAAAAACTGTATGCTTTGTAATAACATAATTTAGAAGGTTCTATGCTTTGTAACTGCACTTTGGGTGACTTTTGACCCATTCAACCCTGTTTCATTTTAGCAAAACTTTTTAAGTTTACCCATAGAACGTGGGGTAGAAAGACAATAACCAACATAGATGATAGACCAGTTACTTCATATATGGGTCTAATTAACCACCATCTATTTGATATACATTGTGCTAACAATGATATCAGTGTTTAATTTGGAAACATCAAAATGACGGACGAGATGTCTTTATACTAAGAATAAGGAGCATAGTGTCCTCATTTTTTACTTTCTCCTCTCAACTCTCACAAAATCTTGGATGGATAATTACAAATGAGAACTCCCTTTTTAATACAAAACTCCACCCCTCCAGGAAAGAACCTAGACCATGACCAGTTTAGTTTCTACCAACTTACCAAGTGACTCTCAATGCTGCAAATATCAAGAATGTATACTCTAGCTATCTAGCTATGGCGCGTTTGATCCTTTGAATAAGATACTCTTTACTTATTTCTCCCCCACCATGTTTATGACACTCCATAACTGTGAGGAGATCACTCACGTCTTTTGCACCACTCTTGGTGGCCAATGGTTTTATAAAGTTGAAAAACAAACCTTTGGGTCATTTTATTGTGAGCATCCTTCTTTAGGTTCTTCATAGTAGTGGCATCCTTGTTGTTCAACATCATTGAAGTTGTGATGTGACCGAACGCAAGCTCATGTCAGTTTGTGGCCTTAGCAACAATGATATATGCTCGTAATTGCTTGCTTGCTTGCACGCACGCACAGACATACATGCATGCATGGATACATATACATATACGTACATACATGCATGCACAGATACAAATGAGTATTCTGTCTTTATCATCCAAGGAAGAAACTAGACCAAGAACATTCAGGTTCTACCACATGTCTTCAATTACTACAGGTGGTCATACACAATGCCACAGGTCTAGTACATCAAGTGGTATTTTATTTCATCCTACAGTATTAGGGAGAGGGAGCGGGGGTCCCATCAGGAATGCGTTTTTGTGTCAAACTTGGCAATGAGATTAGGCCAAAAAAACTTGGCCATGAAATTGAAATAGGCTACAAGAACACTGAAACAAGGCTATTTACTTTAGGTGAGCATACAAATCATCTTCTTTGTGACCTAAAATATTTGCATTTCTGCAACTTTTCTTCTGACATAAATACATAACATAGTCCTTTCAAGATCCTTAGTATAGTCCTTTCAAGATCCTTAGTTCCTTACCATCAATAAACATCTCAGAACCTAGTTGATCGTATATACATCTTATTCCATACAAGTTTCTTAACAATCTTAGGATAATTTGATTAATTACTGATTTCCTGCAATGTTAGTTGATAATTTTGGAATTTCCAGAATAGCTTGATATGTTTTTGCATTTTAACACATGCAACAGATGCCTTGTATTTTGTCACGCCATGGTGTATTTTCCTCGGTTCACTCTAATATTTGGGCACTAGCCCTAACTCACTATCCTATTGCTTATATATACTTTTTGAAAGTATACCATTATTTTTGTGCAACTAGGGTCCATTTATCTCAAGTCTTGAAGTAACTCTTCAAGGATATGTAGTTTTGTGATTATGTTCAAACTTCTACTAAAACCCTTGGTAGTTATAATGCTAAAAACATTTTGATTATGATTTCCTAAAAATATATGGCTTCTGGTATCATTGTCCATACACATATTTGTTGCTTATACCACATTGTAGAATGGTGTGGTTGCTAGATATGGTTGGCTGTATCATTGCATTTCAGTTCAAGGGTTTGAACTGGATTCTTCTCTGACCAACAATTTCTGCACTGGTGTCTTTCTTACTTGGAGACAACAATTTCGACTCATTTACTCAGCAAAGGGTCAATCGGATTATACTTTTTGTAGTAATATGGTTTTCTTCACCACGTTAAATACATTAGTTCTATATTAAAACAAAAGGACGGGAAAAGATGGTGGTCCAAGGGATCGACCAACCAGACCCGCCTTATTTGCCTGCCTGCCCATTGTTTGCCACCTTTATTCGTGCTTGATATACATGATCAGGTACTCAGCTGCTTATGCAATTTCATCACACCAAAAGCTTCCAAATTTGCAGTGTGACACCCCTCATTTCGAGAAATTCTAACCTTTATTGGTGCCTCACACATCACATAAAATAATCTCATTAATTTAATATCTGGTACTAGAGTCCTTAAATTAATATAACTTCTACACTTTTTAACAATTTAATTACTCTTAATTCTTCACTTTCCTTTGTCACTAAAGTTCCACCTTCAAACTTGGGTGGGGAAAATGTAAGGGTGAAAGCGACAATAACCAACATGCAACTATACGCACACACAAACATGCAGTCATACCCCCCCCCCCCCTTATGTGTGCCAGAATGACTAAATTCATCAACACAGATGGTGTAATGTCTCATTGTGTGCCAGAGTTCTGTATTGGTGTCACATAGGCAAATTAATCATATAAAATTGACATGAAAATATGACAATAAGCTCATATGTGATTTACTGATTTACCGACAACAGATCCGATTCAAAAGATAGATTTTTTTCTGATCAAAGACTTGTTTGGTAGCTACTGTTATCCTTAGACCAATAATATTAACCTATGGCCATAATGGCCTCTGGTTGCATCTATAACACTTTATTAGCTTGATAATAAACGTCTAATTTTTGTTATTCTTGTGAGCAGGAGACATACATGAAGCAAGAACATTTTTTGAATAAAGAAAATCAACACAAGATGATTAGAAGCACTACTGAATGGACTTCTCAAAAGCTTGTGAAGGAACTTTTGAGTCATTCCATAAATAGGTTGATCCATACAATGTTTTTTCTTGATAACATTGACAGATTGTTGATCTTGATAAGCATATAATCCTATCTTTTGAGATGTCAGTATCAAATTTACTTTTTTTCAAAATTCTTTTTTAACCTTTATGCTATTAACTCTTTTTTCATTAACAAATTTAAGATTTGAATTTAAACTAGCATGTCAGTATATTTGTTCATTAGAAAATTTTCTATTAATTTTGTGACTTATATTTAATCATATGCATTTTCATCTTAATGTCAACCATTTTATATTTGATATTCAACTAATAATATTACATGAATGTTCATGCAGTGAAGATAAAATGTATTATTAAGATAAATGTAAAACTACCCATCTACCCCTAAACTTAAGCACATGACTCAACAGTCAACAGTATAACCATGACAACTCTACATACACCACTTCAACCTTAGTATCTAAGTCATCTTGAGGAAACTTGTTCCCTTCCAAAGTTTAAGTCTGTAACTTGTTTTGACGTGCTTAAGTGAAGCAAATAATGGTTATCTGTGCAATTATTTAAAGGAAATTCTTTACGTACAGAAGTGGTTCTTCTTTTAAAAGTTATTTTTGCCCACCTCCCCCTCTTTTCTAAGAAAATCTTTTCCCTGGTCCCCATTTTAACACAATATAACGATAATGCTCCCTTTGATGCTAAGAAAGTTCCAGATTATGATTTTTAATGTCATGCACTCATGCTAGTAAGTTCCGGATGCAAAATGACATGTTTTGTCAGTTTGTTGCAACTCATAGTACTTGTGATAGATCTATATAACAACTATTTTTATCAAAAATTTTGAGATCCAAATCAACTTTAAAATCAAAAATATCATGTGACACTCGACGGTCAAATCAGGTCAGTTTGTATGCTTTTGCATACCCCTCAAATGACTACATATACCCCTTTAAAACATTTTTATGGTGGTGCATACCCAAATAAACTATCATCAATCCACCACTGCATACTGGGGACGATCCACCACTACACACCACACACCCTAAGTGGTTTCCGACCCACCCAACGGGTCCTGTTATACTTCTAGTGTGCCCCTAACCCAAAGAGTACCATTCATTGTGGTCAGCTTTCTTTTTGTGATCACACAAACTTTTTCAGTTCTTCCCCATACATATGCACATACACAAAAACCACTTTAAAGATAGATCATGATTCGAGACAGAGTCAAGGCCTAGCAAGTGCACTTATTAGCTCACTTCAAATCTAACAATTAACACAAGCTGTTTGAACTTCTAATATATAATCAGAAATCAAATCAAACCCTTTAAACTCAAAGCTCACAACACCAAATCTAAACAAAACACCAGGAAGAAACCCCAAACCCTAAGAACCGGAGATCATACTAGCAAAAGGCAGCCAGATTTTGCAGCAAATTGAAAAGGGTATGATTAATTTCAGGTAAAAAGAAAAGGGGTTGACCTTTCTTGACCAGCAGTGTCCCAAATCTGAGCTTTGATGACCTTCCCATCAACATTAAGACTCCTGGTGGCGAACTCGACACCAATGGTGGATTTTGTTTCTAAATTGAACTCGTTTCTAGTGAATCTGGAGAGAAGATTGGATTTACCCACACCAGAATCACCGATTAGAACCAATTTGAACAAGTAATCATACTCGTCTTCACCTCTGTATCCAGACATCGCTCTGTTTTTGAAGGTTTATTCTGGAAATCGCAGTGACTGGTGTCGTTGTGTGGCTAGATGCTGGGAGCATCAAAGTGGGGTGACAAATTACGGGTTTAACCCCACCCTCTCATTGCTTTGCCTACCCAAAATCCTCCGGATCTGGCCCATAGTAGTAGAGTGTCCGCGTGATACGGCGGGTGTAACGCTTTTAATTGCGATATTCATGGCGTGTAAAAATCGTATGCAAATAATATTGTTTAAGAACAAAATTTAAACTTTTACTCCGAAATCATTAAGATGAGTGTAATTATAATATTAGAGAACAAAGTTTATGTAAGTTATAAAGTAGGTAAATAAAATGATAATAAAATAAGGTAACATACGGATCCGAAAATTCAAATCTTGAATAACCAAAGCAGAATAAGTAAAATCATAAACGTGGAGTTGGTTGCATGATTAGAACAATCAATCGAACGCCTCGTAGAGCTTGATGATCCCATCGATATTGTTCGACTACCATTCTTCGTCCATAGGGGACCCAGGAATATACTGTGCTTCATCGTCTTTATCTGCCAAATCTTTATTCGTACAAATATCCTTTGTCTTTTCAACTTTGACTGGCACCTCACTAGTTGGAGCAATCTTAGTCACTGATAAGAAAATTCTGTTTAGATTGTTTATTGCGATGTTATAATTAGCATCATTGTATTATAATTACGTGTAGATACGTTGAACCGGCCAAAATTTTAAAGATAAAGTCATACCTGACACGTATTCCGGATTAATCTTTGGCTCATCCATAACAGATTTATGTGTTATCTAAAACGAATATAGAATAAATTAGTGTTAACAAATATATCATATTTCAAAAGTAAAGGAAAACATGCATCGTCATAATAATTACAAATGCAAGCATGTAATCGTGTGAATTTTCATTAGCTGTATAAGAAGTTAAGGCAGAAAATTTAACAAAACATATTCTTACATTATGGCAAACACACATTTCATATATCATAAAACACTTCCCAATATACAACATTCGAAGTGTATACCCCTAGGTGCTTGAAATTTTTTTCAGGATGTACTAAAACCTTGGTATTATCCCGTGATATACCCCTTGATAACGCCAGTAAAGTTGACCATGGGAAAATACAGAATCAGGAAGATAAACACCAACATTTGGAATTGTTTGACCTTGAGCTTTGTTGATTGTCATGGAAAAGCTAATTCGAATGGGAAACCGTTTTCTTTTCAGCTTGAATGGGAACATGTCATCTTAAGAAAGAGTTAGTGGGATTCTTGGCAGAAATACTCTTTTCCCAATATGTTGACCAATAGCTATTTCAGCATCAATAACATTACGCTGGAAGCCTCTACGTATCAACCTTGTGCCATTGCATAAACCATGCGATGGATCGATATTGCGTAACAATATGATGGAGCATCCGATTTTTAAATGTAGTTTATGAGGCGGTAGACCACTAATAGTTAGTGAGTTTAAGAACTCTACCGGGTAAAAGTTATGGCGGTCATCCTCGACTTCATCAAAACTGTAGTACGTCTTTTCCTCTCCTTGAAATATTTCAATCATCTGATCATTAATCTCGTCTACACTCTCATTTTTTGTGGATAATATTGCTCGAGATATTATATATTCCGAGG
The DNA here is from genome assembly GCA_018326465.1 of Flaveria floridana. NCBI lineage: Eukaryota > Viridiplantae > Streptophyta > Magnoliopsida > Asterales > Asteraceae > Flaveria > Flaveria floridana. The sequence continues at coordinate 5,878 of BJCO01376577.1, read as the reverse complement.
AATGTACATTGTTCTGAACCGATCGAAACACAACATTTATCAATTCTTCTATAGTGTTTTTTATATCCGTGAATCGAATAGACATGTCTTCGGGTATGCGTATATAGCTTCCTTTGATAGTCTCTTCGGTTCCATCCCCGACTCTTAAAAGAAACTCAGAAAACCACAGATCGTTCAACGCTCTCATGTTTATGGTCAATCACATTTTTTTGTCAGAAACCAAAGAGGTGACACTCGTAGGTTGGAGTCTACGATTTGAGCGTGTGTTCCTCGTTTAATGACCGACAATACCTGTCTAAAATCACCCCCCATTACCATTATCTTTCCACCAAATGGGAGACTAACGCCTATAATATCCTGTAGTGTTCGGTCCACTGCCTCTATTGCCTGTCGCTTTGCCATCGATGCCTCATCCCATATGATTAGTTTGGATAACCTAATAATTTCAGCCGCCCCGCTTTGTTTTTTAATATTGCACATCGAATTATTATTAAGAGAAATTGTAATATTGAACCTTGAGTAAGCCGTTCTACCACCTAGCATATTATTAGCAGCCGCACCTGAAGAAGCACTAGCTAGAGTGATACAACCATGTGAACGAACTTGAGCCAACAATGCTTTGTACAAAAATGTTTTTTCCGTTCCACTTGGTCCATCTATCAAGAACGCACCTGGATGATCGTTATCCACGTGTCATTATTTCATCAAACACCTTTTTTGGTCTAAATTAAGGTAATCCTTTGCACTTAAGTGTTCAGGCTCAACAATTCTCGCATACTCCTCAACTACCTCACGAGAATATGAGTACTCGGTGCTTTCATTTGTTATGTCTGGAAGATCAAAATCATTTACATTCCTACCCATGGATTGTAAGAACACCCTCATTTCTGAAAGAATCATATCTTGAAAACGTTGAACACTTTGATATTGTAACTGATAATCTTTAGAAAGCGAATCGAAGTGTTCATTCCAAAGCCTATGAATGTCACTAGGTTCGCAAAATATCATTATTGTCACGAATAACCTTCTGAGAGAGTTGGGAAACTGAAATAATGACGCTTCTACGAGACATTGTGATAAACCATCATCATTTTTTATTAACCCAAACTCAAGTGCTGCTTTCCTAAATGTGGCGTGTTTACACCATTAATTGTGCAAAGATCATCATAAGAAGTAGGTCCTTTGATATTTGACAATAGTAGTCATAAGTAGTACCTCTCCCCTTCAGCTAGATTAGCAGAAATAATACGACCTCTTTGTGGCCTAGCTACACGATGATTCCAACATTGGGTGGTAGAATTTAAAGTGTTTTGGGAAATATTTATATAAATATTGTCTTGCCGTTACATCCAATCTATTTATATCAAAAAATGCGATAAGCATGGTTCTCTTATCTCTTTCCCTATCAAGTGTTTCAGACATGATATCATCCTCTTTAAAGCTAACCCTCTGCTTATTAGGGAGATGAAGCTATAAGGCCAAGACTGCGAGATGTATTGAGAAAGTGGGAATGAGAAGATATGCCACATAGCCTCTGATACATAACTTGCATCCTAGTATCCTTTTATCTCATTAATAGCATCACCTGGTTCGGTTTCATCGACTTGAATAACCTGTTTGTCATGTCCTTTGTAAACATATTTGAAAAGATATTTCACTGACTTTATACTTGAGCAGACCTCGACATTCATATGGAAGTTGAACATCATCAAAAGTCTTGGGTTATATAGGACAACCCATCTATTATCAAGAATTGTTCCTCGTACATCAACATTTATTTCATTTTTTCTTCTTTTGTATATTGGAATATGAATCGTCTCCTTGTGTTGTTAGGTCGTTAAATTGTCTAGGATAACGAAATCGACAGACCGGTGGATCAGCCTGCATACATGGACTATTTTTTTCCGTAAAACCCCGCAAGGACCTTGAATCATGTGCTTCACAACCATCTCATGCAGTCTTGGGTATCTTAGTCTGTCTGGAATCTCTGCACAAACCACTTTATCATAATGGTCTGGCTTATTGATTTTATATTGCCCGTCCATGATAAGGAGAAAATGTGCATGTGGCAAACCACGCTTTTGAAAATCGATGACGTAAACATAAGCCTTAACCTCACCAAGTATATGTTTTTTGAAAAGAACTTCCTTAAGAAGCTCGAGTCTAGCACAAAACACCCTAGCCATAAGATTAGAACGATCTTATGCGGTTTGACCAGCCATGAAATTGTTACATATCTCAAGCCACTGAGGATTACTTGTCATTGTAAGGAATAGATCTGGTTTTCCCTCATCCTGAACTAAAGTCATGGCGTCCAGAAAATGACAGCGCATATCATGAGGTCCTCCGATGAAAGATGCAGGCAAGACAATTCGTTGTCCGACTCTATTTGGATTAACTTCTCCAGCATGGACACATTCCATAATACCTTGGTACAAATCAGCCCTTATCCTAGCTTGGTTGTCTTCATAATACTGTAATCTTGACATCTCAAGCTTTATGTACACATCCACTACAAATTGTTGTGACAAGCATCCACCAAAGAAAGTTGGTTATCGTACGACCGAATTTGAAACATGTAGCAGTAGTACTCACGCATCGCCATGGTACTTCTATTACTCTGTGGGTTAGCCTCAGTATGAAAAGATAAATAGTACATTACGTTATATTGCTGGAAAGTGTGCATGCCCATAATGTAAAGCGTTTGATGCTTTAAAACACATTAAAGAAAATGGTACCTCCAACTTCGTCATTCATTGGTTTATTATCATTACGAATTTCATTCATTGATACCCTACTCGTGGTATGTTAGGATGCCATCCCGGCTCACCATTTGGGAAAAACAAA
>BJCO01376575.1:0-14211 GCA_018326465.1 Flaveria floridana | reverse complement strand
CGTCGGCGAAGGGGGAGGAGGGGGAAGGGGAGGTCGGCGGCGAAGGGAGAGGAGGGGGAAGGGGATGGCGGCCGATCAATAGTGTTTTAGATTAAAAGGTAATTGGCCCTTTTCTTTTGAAAATTGGTATAAAAGGTAATGAGGTTTATATTATTTTAAATCGAACGAATGTGATCTAATATTTATTATTAGTTTATATGTAAGATGTTTAATTTTAATATAAAGTTATTGATGATTTACATTTTATACTTAGTAAAATGATATGTCGGTGTAGTATTGACTAATAGTGAATTTCTATGCTAATCAGTAATCACAGGCTCCCACCATTCAAACTACGTGTCTTTATCACCGATTTATGTTAATCACATTATTTTTTCACTTTATCAGAATTGTCATCTGTATCCTTCACCAAACACGTCTTCAGATATTTTATATTGATGTATATAAAATGCAATATATTGTAAGGAATTGAAATAAAGAATTAAGTGAATTTCATGTTTTATGCTCTTTCTATATATATATAAAATATTTCAATTTTTTTATGAAACAATTATTTTACATTTACTGCTAAGAGAGGAAGAGACTAGCAATCAAAGAGATAATCATCGCATAGTTCATATGGTTTTACGCTATTCATACTTTTTGAGTATAACTTTGGTGTATGTTTAAGTTATGTGATTTTATTTAAGACTATGTATAAAGGTTTTGAATAATTGTTTAGTTAACAAGTCATTTAGGTGTCATGTAAGTCAATATAAATTCATTAAAATCTTTTTAAATCAAGTGTAGTAGTTTTAACTAATTGTAATTATTAATAAATCATTTTTTATTTAATATTTTATTGTTCAATAAACCTAATAGTATTAATTAATAAAGCAACTCAACAAAATCCTAAAACATTTTAATAAATTAAAAGTTAATTGAACATACGAAAAAACATGATATTTGAAATAAGAAAAAAAAAAGATACTTTAAATAAAAATTGGATAGTGGCTCTAGCGCTCCAATTGATAGCACTGTGTCTGGTATAATAGCAAGTTTAAGTTCTTAAACTAAGCTAATAGCTGATGATAATCTATAACATATAATAAAAGAATGTTTTTCTAAGACACGTGTCATCATTTTAGCATATCAAATGATACGTGTCATTATTCTAGAATATCAAAAAAATAATTTTTCCGTCTCTCTCTCATAATAAATAAATATGAAAATTTTAAAAACAATCAATTTGACTTTCATTTTTTACAAAAATATGTTAAAACAAATATATTTATGTTTGTGTTTATTGTCTCTATCATATTAAATTATAATATTGTAAATAAGTAAACTAAACTATTAAACATATAAAATATAAATATTATTATTTTAATAATTTTTTAATACATACTAAATTATATGATTTTAGACATACTTTATCATTAAATATAGTTTAATAATTTCTAATTTTATTATTTGTTGTAACTTTTAAATACTCATTATATTTTTATTTCACCAATGGCAAACAACATCTAGAAAATAAAATACCATAAAACTAATGATTTTGAGATATTTTATTTATTCCACCCATGTGATACATGGGCTCTAACCTAGTCAATTAATATTTTTATCTTTTACATAGATGAAAGATACTTATATAGTTTGCTTAAAAATAAATTTAATAAAGCCCGCTCCCTCCCAACCTAATAGAATTCCTACTAAAAGCCTAAACTTCAAAACACTTTCTTCATTCTCTTTGAAAAAAATATTAATACAAATAGATGGCTGTTAAATAAAATCTTCCTTCAAATCAAACACCAGTTTTCATAGGAATAGCTCAAACACAACGTAATCATATTACACTTTCGTCTATCAAAACAAACAAAGCAAACAAACATACCAGCATGTCCTACTGAGAGTAGGGTCTGGGAGGGGTGGATAGTGACCAGTCTTTCTTCTATCTTGGGAGACAGAGAGACCGCTTTCAAAGAGACCCCCGGCTCGACAACGATAACAGTCAAATTATATTACATATATCGCCTAAGCATACATCACAATAGAGTTTTGTATATGCATATGAGTGTCCATAAACCAACTATCAGATTATATTGCATATTTCACATACATCACATAAGCAGTAGCATACTCATAACAATCAGAATAATAATGCATACCTCACATAAGCAATTAAGCATACGTCACAAAAGCAAACACAACATCATTGAAACAAGTTTGAGGCAGATAAATTTTACTACGATACTAGGCAAGAAATAAGGCAGATAACTTTACTATGATATTAACACTACTAATAGGCCAGTTATCACTAAAACTTCACCTACATTGGACAAATGACGTTACCCTACACATCACGTGCGGACTACCGCATCAAGTCCCACTAGTAGTCCCTGATTTTAAATCTACCCTTCACTCAATCCTATCCTCAACCATGTGTTCGAAAAGGTGCAACTCTACCATATCCCGACTAATCATCTTATCCCAAGTCAACTTAGGTTTTCCTCTACTTCTCTTACCATCTAAGATGATGCGCTCTACTGCTCTAACTGTCGCTAACATCTGTCTCCTCTTCACGTGCCCAAACCATCTCAACCTTCCCTCTCGTATTTTGTCCGTGATACAAGCCACCTGTAGCCTTTGCCGAAAGGCGTCGTTCCATATCCGATCCAGCCTCGTATGTCTACACAGCCACCTTAGCATTTGTATTTCTGCGACCTGTATTTGTCTCTCGTGCGATTTCTTCATGGCCCAGTAGTCTGTTCCGTATAACATAGTCGGACGAACTGCCACTCTATATAGTTTCCCATTTAGTCGTGTTGGGAACCTCTTATCATACAATATCCCAGATGCTGCTTTTCACTTGTACCATCCTGCCTGAACACGATGCGCTACATCACTGTGTATCTCTCAGTCTTTCTAGACGCAGGAGCCTAGATATTTGAACTTAGACGTTTGTGGGACCTCCAGGCCCTGAATAGTAATTTGGGTGTGCTCTTCATTCGCTCCACTAAAGTTACAGTGCATGTATTCCGTCTTATAGCGACTTATCCTTAATACTTTGCTCTCTAGTGCCGTTCTCCACTGTTCTAACCTCTCATTTAGTACCCTTTTAGATTCTGATATTAGCACAATATTGTCTGCAAACAGCATTACACTTTCGTCTATCACAAAACTTAAATTCTTAGCCACTTGGTGCTAGCAATTTTATTCATATTAATCATTGCTAACAAAAGAACTCTATGTTTGGGTATTGTAGAGGAAATGTATTAAGATGATTGATAACTTGAAAAACTTGAGAGTCGTAAATTTGAAAAACTTGTAGAGGATTGAAACTATTTGAGTTCACACCAAACGTTCAATTGGATAAAACTTAAGTTCAGAAATCAAAGTATGAATTCGTCTATGTTTCAAGATCGTGAACCAGAAGAGAAGAAGCAGAATATTAGTGATCGGTCTTGTATAAATTTGAAATATTTCAAGGATGGGATAATTGCCTTCGACTGCCGTCCTTAGACCCTGCTACCAAGGGGCTGCCCCCGGACCCCCGTTAAGGGCCTCTTGAAACCTCATTACTTAGTCAATCCGATTACACCAAAATATATAACAGGTATGATTAAGATCCATTTTATATATTGGTGATTTATAAGTATCTTATACATTCTTAAAAATAAAATATAGATAGTTCTAATAGGTTTAGAGTATAGGGATGTTTGAAAGACCGGTATCACAACTCTTTCTACCCATTCTGTATATTGTCATTTTTGTTCCGTATTCGTATTGTAATAGAAACTTAACTTATTATTAGTTATTAGACGAGATTAATTTATATACATTAAATTATCTTAATAAATAGTAAAATGAAAATAAATAAGATTTATGGGTTGATTCCGGTAAGGAAAACTGATGAATCTTAAAAAGCAGGTCTCTCCCTCACCACACGTTCACCAAACCTTGTTTCCTCTACTATTATTATTACTATTTTCTTCTTGAACAAAAACTCACACTTATCTAATTTATATCATATAGAAAACTAATTTACATCATAACTAATTTACAAAACAAAAGTTCCACGTAACCCAAACAATATTATATGTAATTCATAAATTAAACCACTGTTTGGTAGCAAATAACGGTTATTTATAAAAGGAACCAAGCAAAGGGGTTCAATAAGAACCAGTGTTTTCACAGCCGGATCGGACCGGTAGAACCGGGGATTGGCTTGGTGGCCGGTTCGGTAGTGCATGGATCGTTTTGCGTGGGTCGAACTGGCCGGTGGTCGGACCGGGGACCCGGACCGGTTTACTAAATTTTTTTAATTTTTTTTTTACTTTTTTGAATAAAAATGGGGTGCTAAACTATAAATTAGTGTGTTAGATCAAAAAGTAAAACCGAATTCAAAAAACGGGCTCGCACGGGCCTGGGTTTTTGAAGCTGCATTCGTGTCCGCGACACGTGCGGGCACACACGAGTTCGCTGGAAATCCAACATTTTTCCCCATTTTTGCACCCCCCTGCGCGCGGGTAAAACTTGTGGTAAAATATGTCATAAAGATACACTAGAGTGATAAAACAATTACTTATAAAACAAACCTCACTTTGTACCCACACCAATGTGGGACAAAGTGTTTACCATAATCTTAAACATACATTCACACACACCCAAATATACTTAAGTTTTATATATAACTATAAAATACATATATAAATCATATATAAATTACTTATATTTAATTACATATATAAATATAATTAAAATATAGTTAAATCCGGTTCAACCGGTCCGACCGGTCCGACCACCAAACCAGTAAGGCGTCCGGTTCGACGTCCGATCCGGTTCTGAAAACATTGATAAGAACCTAACGTCCAACAAAGCTATAACTAAAACATAATTGTTGAAATATTATAACGAGTTTAACTTAAGCTAATATATATTTTTTAAAATTATTAGTATAGAAGGATAAAAGGACCTCTTAAAGTTTTAGCAAAAAAAGTGTATTTGACTTGCTTTTAGAACTTCTATTAGACAAAGAAAAGGTATATCAAAGAAACCTACTAGAAATTAAAACCTTCTATGCCTCGTTAGATTTATATTTTTGTTAACATAAAACGACACATGGCTCACCCACGAATCCATCAATATCATTCACCACGGACCCGTCGGGTCCATAATAAACGCTCACGGACGGCACCTATACATGGACCCACCTCGCGGTCGGTTGCTTTCACAATCTTTGTGTTGGATATATGGCCTTGCAACAAGTTTCATAGGTTTGAGTGTTTGACTATCGTTAAATTCTAGAGGACAACACAACAAAGAGGTATGGTTAGATGTAACGTCATGATGCTATTCAGTTTCCATCTGTCTAAACATGTTCACATCAAACAATTAATGATCAAGTCAAATATCTTAAATAAGTTAAGAGTTAACTTCTATGTTATTCAGAAGAGATATATATGCTGATAAAAGAAAGAATCATCCTAACAAAGATACTAAGTCTGATGACGTACGAAGTTTTCTATCTTATTCTTTTACGAAAGTTTTATATTACAAGTAGTAAGTTAATTTTAGACAAATTAAAATTGAAACGTTCATTTAAAGAATATAAGAATCAAATATTAGTATGTTTGTTCTTTTTTCTCCTTACAACTGCACTATATATTAATTTTATGATACATTGAACATTTAAATAGCTTTTTTTCCTTACAGTTTCATTCATATCGTTAAAAAAAGTTATTAAGCTCCTTTAAATATAATTCTCTTAATTATTTAGTAAGGTTTCACGAATTGTTTAAACAACCAAATTAAGGCTTCTATGAATACAGAAAGCAAGGTAAACAAAATAAAAGATAATATACTTTCGACGGCAGGTATATAATATTTTCATCAGATACATTCGTATACCAAAATTATTTTACATGACACTTAAGTTAACATCTTTTTTATATAAATATATAAATATTGGTCACTGTTTATTTATTGTTTATTATTTTGACTTAGTTTGAATAGGTATACATTTGGGTTTTTTTTTCACTATCAGCTTTCTAGTTAAGTTAAAATAGAAGAAATAATCATTAAATAGAATCAAAGTTATATATGTTCAACTCCGATCACTTGGCTTCTAGATAAAGAACATTTATATTAAATTTTTCATAAAATTAAAACATCTGATAAATAGTTTTTAGATTTTATGAAAATATACATTTATGGTAATGTGTCAATGTAATTTATGTTTAAACAAAATTTGTGACTCGTGCTTTGCAGTGGAGACATAAAAGTGATGAAAATGATATAAATGAAGCGTTGCCGTGAACCCGGTTATCACGGTGAAACCGATGATTAAGTACTAAAAGGAAAACACATAAAGTTTAGCCGATTCAGTTATGTAAGACAATACATACGATAAAAACACACTGAAAATAACAAAAAAGATTCGTAGTTCTAGAAATATTTGTTACGAAGCACGATTTTAAGTATAAAATTTGTAAAACTAAAAGATAAAACCAAATGCAAAACAATTAACTAAAATATACAAAATCATAAATTTCAAATGCAAAATAACAACCATTGATTTAAGATATGAACGATTCAGATTAAAAAGAAAATAATCACGCAAGAAATGTGTCTGGAGTGGTAGAATTGAAATAGCCTACGATGTTGATTTTTTTCTTCAAATTTTCTCAATTTTTTAAACGCATATAACTTTTTTATACGATCTTATTTTTAAAAAAAGTTACACCATAATTTATGCATTGTATTATCTTTAATTTGAGTATAGCATTGTTATACTTTTTATAAAAAAAATAATATTTTTTTTGAAAACGTATATTTTTTACGCGTATAACTTGCGTAATTATGAACATAACTTGCATAATTATCTTATAATTTGCGTAGTTATAAATATAACTTGCGTAATTATTTTTTATGAACTAAATCATTTTTATTTGTATGATAATAAATATAACTTACGTGATTGTAAATGTCTTATAAAATTACATTTTATATGGTAAACGATCCTGATAATATAAATAGATAAATTGTAATAGGTAGTGGTGAGTGGAAAGAGCCACCAACATTAATTATTGTGATGTTAAGTGACTACAATTGGAGTTCTTATAATCATTATTATTTATAGAATATAAGAAAACTAAAAAAAAATTCACTTCATCCCAATCTTTATAATTTTTCTTACTTGTATATATCAAGATTATATATGGGATTAACAGTGAGTCTTATACCAACTCATTATTCATCTTTTGAAATCTTTTTGTGAGTAAGAAAAAGAAAAATATTAGTTAAAATTTTTAACAGAGCATGAATTAATTGAATAAAGATAAGATAATAATTGGGATGTTAGAGGTTTCCAAAATACAAATCATTTTTAGTTTAATTATACGAGTAAGGATAATAACTTTACTTTTACAAATGGTTTTCTCGAAATATTTTGAGGCGTTTCCATTATCCCATGTTCAAATATAAAATCAAATGCATAATTTGAAGCCAATAAACTAACTTTGAACTTTTAATATATATGTGGTTACCATAAAAATAGAATATTTTGATGACCACAACCGACTATTTTATTTTCAACCATCAATGAATCTATTCTTATGGATACAATAATTTGTATCTATATCATGTACGAATCAAATGAAAAAGGCCCCATATGCCTTGAGTATACATGCACTTCTAATCTTTCCATATCTTTACCCCACCATTCAGTGAAAGATCGTTTTAGTGGAGAATTTACGGATTTTTTTATTAATTTAGGAATAACTGCTGTTGGAATTATATCGGGATAAGCTACAATTATGTCGATTGGGAATTTGGGATCCTTCTCAAATGCTATTTGCAAACAAAATGATACCTTTTAGATATGTTAATGTCTCGTTGAACATTTTATATACCATTTTACACTTTTGTTATGATATACGTGGTCATGTACTTGTTTTATACTCAAGTATCAAGATAACGTCATTTAAAGTTAACATAAAGCTATGAAATATGAAAAGTTATTTGGTGTATCATTTTTGTCTTTGTGTACCATCATCAAGTGTAATTACAATGTTATGTATACCAACGTAAAACTATGAAGTATTAACTCCGTAAATGGTTTCATACATGTAACATATTTATCTTCACACGTCATCATCCAACATCCATTTATTTAATATACATATACATCATGGTACAAAGTAGTGGATATACCATATGAGTTCACATATCTATCTAGATACCGATACGACAACCATCTTTTGGCATATCACATCATTATGATCATATGACTTTTTTATAGTATTAGACATGTTTATTTTCTTGGTAAAGACATTAATTTTGATAAATGAATGTCAACAGGAAAAACTCATTGAAAAGTTATCAATGTAAAGAGATGTAGCATATGGAGGTTGATTAGCGCACGCGGTGAATCACAAATGAAAGCTAACAAAACTATATTAGGGTTCCTAAATCACAGGATAAATAGTTGATTATGATTTGCTCGTATAATACGTAGATAAACTACAAGTACGAATGGAGATATATCTTGCGTACTATTGTTATGTTGAGAGAAGCATTGCACTTATTGATGGTTATCAAATAGTCGTTTGTCTGTGTAAGATTAGTAAAACTTTGGTCTTCAACTAACTACATTACACTTGCAAGAGATCTTAGTCATGTTTTCTCATCTCAAAGGGTGTAATATATGTTTGGAAATTCGCATAAGATTGAAACAAGGCACATACCAAATGCAAACTTGTATAACCGTGGACAATGAAATACATTACTAGTTTAATATTGTTGGAGTCATATTAGACACTTGCATAACCGTGGACAATGAAATACACTCATATCCATTTCATTGTAATGTAGATGGTTAAGCTAACTAAAGTTATGAGACATAAATCATTAGTAACTTGTAAGGACATGCGTAACAAAAGAACTTAGTAAAATTTTAAGTTCAAGATTCGGAAATCAGAGTGGTTTATTAGTCAACGACTCAACATTGAACTATTACCTATATATTTTCACAATATGTACATGATGACATGATAGATAAATAAATCTAAGCATATTTTTGTTCAATCTTAACCTACTAAGGATTATAGTCCTTAATATATAATCATACAATTTATTGAATTTGAAAGTTACTCGTGCATTTCATAGTTATCATCAAATAAATAACTGAAGATGTCCGAAAGATTTAACCATCTTAGAACAACTTTAAATCATCATATCGTTCTTCATGAAGGCTTTGAACGATCGATATTAACTTTTTAAGAAAACCTCATGAAATTATTGTTTTGATTAATCAAAATACATTGATTTGATTTTGTTTTATTATTATACAAAGACACGTGCCATCCTAAAAATAAATAGATATTCTTTTTAAAAACAGCTCACACACTCATTTAACATGCTACTAATTTTACATCACAACTAATTATCACAAATCCATCATAAACAAAACTGAAACATTTAACATTAATAGAATTTCACTTCGCTAAGTTTAAATCATCTTATTATTAGACTTCACCTTATCCAATGTATAAATTTATTAAAACTACTAAAGAAAGCGCCCCCTTCTCCTCGATATCTTAGAAAAGGTTACTAAAACTTTTATTTTGCTGAAATGTATACTAAGTGCATGTTTGGCTTTCAGTTTGAGAAGTCCTTTTTTACTTTTGGAGGGGTAAAAAGACAAAAATACCCCTCCAGAAGTCACTAGAAGTCAAGATGGAGTAACTTCTACTGACTTCTGGAGGGGTATTTTCGTCTTTTTACCCCTCCAAAAGTCAAAAAGGACTTCTCAACCTCAAAGCCAAACAGCCCCTAAAATACAAAGAGCTGACATTAGTATACTGGGGTCAGTTACAATATAAGCGGATTTTGTTTCGAATTAAATAATATCAATTTAAAATTTTATAAACTTTAGAAAAGAGGGAATGGTAGTACAATGTCGTATGTAATAAAATAAGCAAAAAAAAAACGACAATTAAATGTCTTAACATAATTTTTTAGTTAACTCAACATATTATTATTAAAACTTTTGAATGTATATATTAATTTTCCTACCTACTATACTACTAAATTGGAAGTTTGCTTACCAAATTTAATTTAATTCCTCTTTTAACTCGTGATTTACGCGAATGCTATCGACTTATTCTCCATACTCCATTCTCTTTTCCCACTTCTCCTTTTCCTCTGCATAAATTTCTCCGGCAACCGTCCACCGTCCACCGGCGGCGATTTCTTCACATAAACTTTCTTTAAGCACAAATGGTAATGGATTTATAATCTACATTCTCCGATCAGTTTTCCGATCAACATCAATTCCGATGGGGATTCTTCTGTTACTGTTCATTATACTTTGTTTGTTCTTATCTGTTCGGTTATTTTTCTACCGAACGACTTTGATTCACCGGTTGAAGAAATGGGGCCACTGGATTGAGGATCGAATTCATGATCATCAGTTGCTGAAAGTTCCTGAACTCGACGAGAACAATCAGGAGAATCTGTTTTATCGCAAGGTGTATACGTACCTGAATTCGCTGTCGACGATTGAAGATTCCGATAACACGAACCTCATCTCCGGGAAGAAACCGAACGGCATCGTCCTGTGTCTCGATGACGATCAGACCGTTCACGACGCCTTTCTCGGCGCTAGGGTTTCGTGGACGAACAGAGTCGAGAGGATCGAAGAAACGAAGGTTTGTATGAAAACGTTTTTGTTGAAGGTGAAGAAGAAGGATAGACGAAGGATTCTGCAATCGTATATTCAGCATATCTACAGAGCTTCCGACGATGTCGATTTGAGATGCAAGGAGTTGAAGCTTTACATGAACACAACGACGGTGACGGATAACCGTCGTCGCGGAGGACGGTGGAGTTCCGTTCGATTAACGCATCCGGCGACACTCGAAACGATAGCGATGGATTCAGATCTGAAAAAGAAGGTGAAATCGGATCTAGAATCGTTTCTGAAATCAAAACAGTATTATCACCGATTAGGTCGTGTTTGGAAGCGAAGTTATCTCCTGTACGGACCCTCCGGCACCGGAAAATCAAGTTTCATCGCAGCGATGGCGAAATTCCTCTCGTACGACGTTTACGAAATCGATCTCTCGATAGTCGTAGACGATTCCGATTTGAAAACGCTTCTGTTACAAACCACAAGGAAGTCGCTGATCGTAATCGAAGATCTCGATCGATTCATCACGTCAGATTCAACAACGGTGAGTTTAACCGGTGTATTGAACTTCATGGACGGCGTACTAACCTCCTGTTGCGGTGACGAGAAACTGATGGTGTTCACGATGAACAGCAAGGAGAAGATCGAGAAACTCGATTCATCCATCTTACGCCCCGGTAGAATCGACGTTCACATACACTTTCCTCTGTGTAACTTCAATTCATTCAAGGCATTAGCGAACAATTGCTTAGGTTTAAAGGATCACAAACTGTTTCCACAAGTGGAAGAGATGTTACTCACCGGATCGACGATGAGTCCGGCGGAGATGAGCGAGCTCATGATCGCTAACCGCGGTTCGCCGGGGCGAGCGTTGAAGTCGGTGATCACAGCTTTGTCGTCATCTCCGGTCGCCGGAAAACCTGCATCACGGTTGCATCATAATGGCGTAATATCGCCGGAGGATGCGTCGTCGGTGACGGAAGCTTCAAGCGTTTTCGTTATGGACGGTAACTGTAGCGTACCGGTGGTGAAGGAGATTCAGAAACTGTACGGTTTGATTCGCATGAAAAGCAGCAAGAAAATTGGGCCGTCCGATCAATATTCGGAGTCCATGGAACGGTCACGATGATGGTGATGATGATTAGGGTAGTTTTTTTTTATATCTATTTTTTTTTCTCTTTTTTGGTTTTGTTTTGATATGGGAATGTTTACAAGCAACAAGGTTGCTCCTGCAAAACAATTGTTTTTACATATTTCTAGGTGATATTGGGATTCATGTAGGAGCACGTTTAATTTAGAATCAATGTTAAAATAAAAATGAAAGAACGTATTTACATTTACGAGTTCAGAAAGGAGAAAGAAAAGGGTGATATGTATTACCGTTATAGCGTAAAAGGGGTTTTATGTTTTTCTTGAACAACAACTATTTTACTTCTATTGTTAAATTTCATCTCATATTATACTTGTGGAAGAATAAACCATGTACCTCCTTATTAGTGGTGTTTTAGAAATTTTGTCTTATCACCGGACCACCGACACTAGTGGTTGTGTGTACTTATTTTTAAGATATACTAAAGCTTTTTTGGCTAGCGGTGTCCGAGTGTTAAATAGTGTCTCTTCTCATATGTTTTATAGTTACGTTTATGTGTTACATGGTTGGTGTGATTATCTTTTTAAGTTTTATTTTGTATTGAATGTTGTTTCGATTGTTTACTGTTAGTATAAACAAAATTAATTAAGATGATACTTTTATTTATGTATGTTGGCAAAGTCCATTATTTGGTATATAGAATTGATACCAAGAATATGAGAATTTTAAGAGTTTGGTCATGATTATTCCTTTAGCGGGTCTTTTTCTTTGTGCTTTTGGCAGATAGTAGTACATACATTATGTCAACTGCTTTTTAAAACTGGAACATGATTGTTAATTCAAATTTATTTTTCTTGAAAAAAGGTCATAAGATTAGAATAAAAGCATAGTTAAAATAAAAAAGAAGTTGAGTATTTGAGTGGCTCATGAAAACAATCACATACATTATGACATGCAAAATTCAAATTTTTGGTAGAGATGGTCATTATTGGGGTATGTGATGGTAGGTTTGATTCTGGGGTACAATTCTGGCAACTTTACAACGCTACTTATGAATGATAACTACTCAAGACAATGATGACTGACCAGATGGAGATGGTAGGTATGCCCAACCACAAACTAAATACTAAATAATCATATCTTCCTTCAACATCAATTCAAAACAGCAGCGTTATATTGTTTGAATTTATCATTTCTTTTTTACTTTTAATAGCAAGGAACTTTTCTTAACCAGTCCGAAAGAAGAAATAAGCACATGATATAACTTGTTTTTTAAGTTTATTAGTCATAAGTAACCCTTGTGGATCGTAAGTTAAAATTATCATGGTTGTGTGACCCTCCTCGAAACAACTTTATATCAGTTCTTATTGCGAAAAGCATGGTCACCTGTCACCTCGTTAATTCGAAAGACAATAAGACTATACATAATGAGGTGTGCACGACCACGTAGAGGCTGAAATAACATAGCTAATACTTTTTTGAAGAGATTTTCATCTTCTAAGACTTAGACTAACTAGCTAGATTCTTAGAGGGGTGGTTCCACGACGATCAAAGTAACAATCTCTTTTTCTACAATCTATATGTACATGACCATTGTGATGTGACCATTGTGATGTTAAATGTTTGTAACAACTTATTACATAATATCTCGTGAATTCAACTCTAGTGTTTTGGTTGACCCAAGGTTTCATTTATCTACGAATCTTTTTCTAATACCATATGTAATGGTTAATGTTTTTTAAAAAACATTTTGTGTCACATCAGTACCAACTTAAATTCATATTTTTAGCCTAAAACGTGTGTAATGGTTAATGTCCTTAATATTATTCAATCGTTACACAATAATGAGATTTATGAATAGTTATGACGTTATGATGAAAACGTCTTTCATCTATACACTCCATGATACCCACGAGGTGGTGTAAAGGCATTTTTAGGTGCAATAATACTCCTTTAATGCCACGTTATGTTTAGTCTAAGTTTAAACCTCTACTCTTTTAGTATTAGCAAATGTGAGAAATGAAAGTTAAAGAAAGGCAGAACAAAGCTCAGCAGGTGATGAATGTAATATTTTATCACTAGGTATGACAAAATTGGAATTTTTTTTTAAAGTAGTATATATTAAAAAAAAAATTAGGAAACCGGTTAAGTCAAAAAAAAAAAATGGAAAATAGTATATCCGCTATTACAAATAGCGGATTAGGGGTTATTTTTTTTTTTTAAATTCTGACACTCTGACAATTTAAAAAAAGGGTATTTTTTTTTTAATTTTGTATATGAGCCGCTTTTACAAATAGCGGATTAGGGGGAATGTTAACCATGGTTAAGTTATAAAAAAAAAAAAAATTTTTCTCCTAATCCGCTATTAGAAATAGCGGATTAAGTAAAAAAAAAAAAAAATTTGTCCTAATCCGCTATTCCTAATAGCGGATTAAGTAAAAAAAAA
>BJCO01376549.1:0-10754 GCA_018326465.1 Flaveria floridana | reverse complement strand
AAAAACACACAGTTTCGCTGAAAGAAACACACAGTTTTGCTGGAAGCTTCTGTACGCCTATATGTGCAAGAAATCAACCAAAAATCACCCAAATCAACATGAATTGATGATTGGATGATTAGGTTATCTTCCTATACTCAAAACAGATGTTTTCCAATAGTTTTTCAGATTAAAAACACAAATTAAGAGATCTAAAGTTAAAGAAACAGTGTTTTTCTCAAAAAAAAAACTTTTAAAACCTCAAAAAATCAAGAGCATTAAGGCTCTGATACCATATTGTTGGTCCAATATGATCGAATAACAGTACAAATGATGAATAACACTCATAAATCCCACTGAAATGACACTCAAACAATAATCTAAACAATGGTTTTCAAAAGTCTAACAATGATAACCAAAACCATAGTTATAAGAACAAACAAAGGCTCAAAGATGATAAACAAAGTGATTTCCAGCCCAAAAGTAACTCAGAACAGAATTGCAAAAGATGGATATTCGTATTAGGGTTGTGCAAAACTTGCACATAAAGTTTGATCATTCAATATATAGGCAGTTTGTAGTTTCGCTGACAGTTTCGCTGGAGAGTGAAACTGTCCTGACCAGGGCTTAGTTTCAAGGCTGCGAAAAACAGTTTCGTCGGGTGACCTAAGTCAGCTGACTACGAACGAAACAATAGTTTCGCTCGTAGTTTCGTTGGGTCAGAGAAACTATTCTTAACACAAAACAAACTACAAAATCACATAATAGAAATAAACTAACATTAAACCTATTACATATATATCAAAATGAACCTAACAACTATGGTGATTTAACACAGATAGTACCAAATAAGTCAGTATGTAACAATTCAAGGGGATTTGAAATTGAATTTTCAAGCTTAAGCTTGTGTGGCCTTTTGTGATGCTTTCCTTGAGCATAGGCCATGCACTTTTCTACCACTGAGAAATCCTTAAGTGGTAGTCCCCTCACAAGCTTGTTTTTAAGTAACTTATTTATATTTTTAAAATTAACATGTCCTAATCTTCTATGCCATAAAAAGAATTTAGATGATGAAGCTTTTGACAGGAGACACATCACTGTGGAAGTTGATTGTTTTGATCCCATATCTAGCAAATAGGTATCATTTTTCTTGGAGCACGCATGATCACTAAATCCTCTGGAACAGTGAACTCTGGTTTCAAGAACATGCATTCATTGGACATAAATAAAACTGGAATGTTTAATCATAAATTTCTAATACACTTAATAGGTTGAATGCTAGTTCTGGAACATAGTTCACTTTCTCCTGAGTCAAAGAACCATTTGAGACCTCTCCTTGACCAATCATCTTTCCATTTTTCTTGTCTCCGGCAAAGGCCACATATCCTCCATTTATTATCCGATAATTGGTGAGTAGGTCCTTCAACCCAGTCATATGCCTAGAATATCTGCTATCAACATGCCAGAAACTGTTGACAGTTTTTCTGAATGATCTTCATATGGTAGACCCATTACTGCCCTGTCAGCAGCTAAGGCCTTCTCGCACTAACAAACCAGAGTAGTCTTTTTGCTTTCTTTCTCCTCCAATGCTTTCTTCCTGTCTTCTTCAACTTCATATTTCTTTCCAATCCATTCATCATTAAATTCCCACTTCACCCCACTCTTCTCAGTCAGGCTCTTATTTTTATGACTAACGAATGAGTTGAATTCCTTCTCGGCTTGAGCTTTCTTGTCCTTCTTGAGATCTTCATTTCCATTATAAAATTCACACAACGTATCATATAAGGCTTTTCTACTTTTTTGCTTGGCAAACCGGTTGTAGATGTCCTGTGATAAGCATAAGGTTAAAGCCCCGAAAGCTTTCTGATCACGATCGATTAACTTGAGGTCTCTTTCAGTAAAAGTTGATGAATCAGTCTTTGGTAAGGTAATTTCACCAGTAACAGTTGGAGTATGTGGACCATTTACTATTGACTCCTATTGATTAAGATCTGTGTAGTAAAAGAAAACCTTTAAACATCTTTTCTGGTCCTCAAAGTTATCACCATTTGTAAGCCTTAGTGCCCTATTTGGTGCAACACTCTCCAAGTCGGAAATGGTGATATTGGTTGAAGTCGTCCTTAATTTCGCTGAAGAATCAGTAGATTCGGTGGTACTTTCGCTGCTAAATTCGCTAGTAATTTCGCTCGGCAGATGAGTAGCAGTTTCGCTAGAACAGTGCTTCAAGAATTCTAGTTTCACTAGTAATTTCACTAAAACTAGTAGAACTTTTGTTCTGATGACAATTTCAACAACACTTTTGCTTGTTCTATCAACAAAGTGATGGGAACTTTCGTTCAAAGAGGGTAGTTTTACTGGGAATCAAATACAATCTTCAATCAATCACAAAAAGCTATAGTTTCGCTGGACTCTTCTAGTTTCGCTGGAAAAACACACAGTTTCGCTGAAAGAAACACACAGTTTTGCTGGAAGCTTCTGTACGCCTATATGTGCAAGAAATCAACCAAAAATCACCCAAATCAACATGAATTGATGATTGGATGATTAGGTTATCTTCCTATACTCAAAACAGATGTTTTCCAATAGTTTTTCAGATTAAAAACACAAATTAAGAGATCTAAAGTTAAAGAAACAGTGTTTTTCTCAAAAAAAAAACTTTTAAAACCTCAAAAAATCAAGAGCATTAAGGCTCTGATACCATATTGTTGGTCCAATATGATCGAATAACAGTACAAATGATGAATAACACTCATAAATCCCACTGAAATGACACTCAAACAATAATCTAAACAATGGTTTTCAAAAGTCTAACAATGATAACCAAAACCATAGTTATAAGAACAAACAAAGGCTCAAAGATGATAAACAAAGTGATTTCCAGCCCAAAAGTAACTCAGAACAGAATTGCAAAAGATGGATATTCGTATTAGGGTTGTGCAAAACTTGCACATAAAGTTTGATCATTCAATATATAGGCAGTTTGTAGTTTCGCTGACAGTTTCGCTGGAGAGTGAAACTGTCCTGACCAGGGCTTAGTTTCAAGGCTGCGAAAAACAGTTTCGTCGGGTGACCTAAGTCAGCTGACTACGAACGAAACAATAGTTTCGCTCGTAGTTTCGTTGGGTCAGAGAAACTATTCTTAACACAAAACAAACTACAAAATCACATAATAGAAATAAACTAACATTAAACCTATTACATATATATCAAAATGAACCTAACAACTATGGTGAGTCCAACCTACTCTTGATCTTCATATTCAGATAGTATTTTTGAGGATTTTTGGATATTCGGATATCCGAATTATCTGAAATTTTTTATAAAAATTATTATATATTAATTAGAAATTTCGAATATATTTGGATACTTTAAATACTTTTATAAAAACTTCGGATATCCGAAACTTTTCTAATAAGGAAGATGTATCGCCTCGGAAAGTCAAACAAGGTATTTAATAATAATGAGCTTAGTTAAGGGATGTTTAATAAAAATAAAGGAAGAAAATGGGTTATAGGCTAAATTAGTCTTGTGGGCAAAGAGAACTAAGTGGTTAAAGGCCCATAATCAGCCACTTAAACCAGCCATCATCTTCTTTATTTGAAACCCTGGCCACCAACTTCTATAGAGAGAGTAGAGAGATAAAGTAAAAAAAACTCAAGATTTGGAGCTGCATTGGTTAAGGGATTGATGATCTGAGTATTAGAGCATCAAACCACAAGAAAGGAGCAAGAAATCCAGGTAAGAATCAGCCTCTAAACACCTCTGTAGGTCAAACCCGGATTCTAGGTTTTTTGGTTTTGAAAAAGTTACAAAGAATCACATAAAAGGTCATATTTTTACGTATAAAATCATGTAAAAATCTTAGATATAGTTTCATGGATAAAAATTAAGGATTTGGATGCGAAAAGTTGAGATTTTAGGTTAAAAACGAGTTGGTTCGTCATTTTTATACGTTCTGCGAAACTATCTGTGCATCCTGTGAAACTAAGGCAATCTCCTTCCTGCGAAACTATACATTCGCAGGTAGTTTCGCAAGTGCATAGGTAGATCTGAATATTTAGCGAATCCAGGAAATTCCAACGAAAGTTGGGCGAAACTGTCATGTGAAACTGGCAGCAAAACTGCCATGCGAAACTGGAAGCGAAACTGTCATGCGAAACTGTCATGCGAAACCGTCATTCAAAAATGGCAGCGAAACTTCAACAAAACTGCGTGCGAAACTACTGCCGAAAATAGGTAGAAAATGACCCACCCATTTGAGTCTTAACTTATATGCAGGTCGTGTACCGTGATTCTAGCTTAGAAAGCGTAGACTAGAAGCTACTCACTGTAACCAGGTGAGTTCTAGATCCCCTTATTTACAAGTTTTTCTATGTTTCTGGGCTCTTATGCATACTAAGTACACGTTTTTTATGGCAAAGATCTCAAGAGATTTTAACAGGTTTTAACAGCCTGGCTCCAGCCAGGGGCGTTGCCCCTTGGACCCCACTAGGGGTTGCTGCCCCTAGAACCCCGCTGTCAGCGGCTGCGCCCCCGAACCCCTACTGTCCCGCAGAGGGTCAGATACGTGTTTTATGGTGAATTGTACTTGGTATGTTATGTACTTAATAAGTAAAGTATTGTATATTAAACTTGAAGATAATATTAATGAAAGTGGAACTGAACAAATGTTATCCGTGCCTGTATGATGATGAAAAGTCTTGCAAGCACTATGATCTACTTTACCTATGTGGGTCTAATGTATGATGATGGATCCATGAGCAGGCTATGTGCCTTGCAGTGTGGATCAACTGTCGGGGGTTAGCTACTGTTTTCATGTGTACCGACAGGGATCGACATTCGTTGTCGATCAACAGGGGGCTCTTGTTGTGTGTAATCTCGTTTATGATGAAGTGAAAGATAATAAAAGAATGAAAGATAATGAATATGCTTATTAAGACGCAAGAAATGTTATGTATTATGATATACGTGTGGTCATTATAAGAATGATATAGTTTATATTTTCTTTTAATACTTAAAACTAGAACTCAATCAGGAAAGCTGACTTTTATGTATAATAGTTGGCAGGTGAAGAATGATGCTGGAGATGGCACAAAGATGGAAGCTACTTGGCATGCGATGAGTGACATCCATGTTTATGAAATCATTTATTTTAATTTTAAAAGTACAATGTTTTTATTCTGTTTGGGAGACAAATGTATGGTACAATATAATTTACAAGTTTTAGATGGATGTTTGAATTCCGCTACAATGTTTTATTTATAATGTGATTATATGCTATGATTAACCAACTATGAGTCTTTCCGGGAACGGGCCTTATAGAAGATTAAATTTTTTATAAAGTTATTAAAAAATACAAATTTTTTAGATTTTAGATACTGAATCTGAATCCGAAATTTTGGATTTGAATATGGATTGTAAAATTTATTATTCGCATTTTCGGATATCTGAAATTTAAATATCCTACTTTGAACACCCCTACTTCATCCTGTAGTTCATATAAGCATCGGGTTCACCACCACCGTTGTTTGTCATTGTTGGCAACAACAGAACATAGTAATCAATGAATAAGAACTCTCCACTTAACTATTTCACTCAACTGTGAAAAGGATGACCAGTGATTTTGTTGTGTCCTTTGATTTTGTCTAAAAGGTAGTGATTTCTTTAGCATATTTCTTAAGGGTTGGTTTATAATTGTGAATTGATTAATAACGAAGAAGATATTATTGACTTATAGTTATCTTGTTTGTTTCAAATCAAGGGGAAGAAGTATTTAGGTTTTCTTTTTTGAAATAGACAATTTGTAGCTTTTCATCCTAAATACTAAAGTGAATAGACTGAATGGTTTATTTTCTCTTTGGTATATTAACAATTAATGTCGTCCGAGTTGTTGTATGATCGCCGGAAAAAGGATTAGGCCTTCACGATGAACCAAAGTGGGCGGGTATTTTTGTCACAAGACCATTTGCTGATTGAATCATTGTTAGTCATGTGATAGCGTTATTGGTATAGTTGTCGGTGGTGGGATTAAATGTCCTTGACATGGTTGAGGTTGTAGGAAGGAGATGAAGGTCTGAAACAGTAAGGGCCCATGGGGGTTTTTTTTTTTTAACTCGTTATTATTTCTTGATAAAATAGATAGGGGAGATTTTATATAGATGAGGGTCGTAAAAGTAATTTTAAATTCATT
The DNA here is from genome assembly GCA_018326465.1 of Flaveria floridana. NCBI lineage: Eukaryota > Viridiplantae > Streptophyta > Magnoliopsida > Asterales > Asteraceae > Flaveria > Flaveria floridana. Next base: position 4,585 of record BJCO01376549.1, on the reverse strand, counting down.
TAACAGAATATTTTTAATGGGCAATAACAGTAAAACTAAACTTACAACTTGTAACAGCCCACTTATACCGTACCAAGATATTGTCCATTTCGCCCCAGATGGTTTGCCTACCAGGAACTCATGGTTTTATTTCCACCCGATGAATTACTCGCTTAGGCAAAACGCGTATTGGTATAGAAAGTTACCACACCCTTATAAGGAAGTTTTCGTTCTCACCCCAACCAATATGGAACTTACATTAACAACCCCTTACGAGACCCAATGCTCTTACTGGCACATAGGTCCGGCCCCTGCCTTTGATAGCATCTATAACAGCCCATATAAATCGTACCAAAATATTGCTCGTTTCGCCCCTAAGGGGTTGCCCATCCATAAAGTCAAAGTTTTGTTGTCACTCGACGAGTTGCTTGCCTGGGTAAAACGTGTCTTGATAGAGAAGGTTTCATCCATCTTATATGAACAAGTGTGTATCAACTGATAAATTACATTTGCCCCTCAGCAATTGTATTTGCTGATGCACTGCCTTTTGTACAAATAATGTTAATACTAAAGAGTAGTGATGCAACCATAACCCTACAAATGCTAATGATCTTCTCTACTAATTTGTTTTGTACAATTCATGCAACTAATAAGAAGAAACATTCATGGTAAGTCATTATGTGTAAATCAATGGTTATAGCTTGCTATTGATCCTAGCCTAAAATAGACGATCATAAATGATTTTAGCATTAAACTTTTGTAGTATAAATAACTCACTTTTATTTGTTTTACCCACTTGATTTGTTGCTACATGGTTGTAATTGTGTAATATATTATGTGAAGAAATACTTTTAAAGAACTTCAAGTGTACACTTATATTTCAAATATTTATGTATTTGATTATATCAATTTAATAGAGGTTTCGCGCATCAATTAATTGTTAATTTAGGAAAGTTTTGTTGAAATTAAGATATCTAAAAAAAACTAAGGTCTAAAGGAAGTGGTACAAAGTTGATAACATAGTAGAATTAAGATACTTGTTAAAAAAAAAATCTGTAAGTCAAAATTTTCTGTAAGTCAAAATTTTCTGTAAGTCAATTTTCTGAGATTTTCAAATACGTTTATCAGACCACCAGCAGGAGTCCCAATTTTCTTATTTTCCCTGTTTTATAGGATGTCATCCCAATTTTACCATGTTTCCTCGTTTGGCAATACACACAACAACAAAAGAGAAGCCGGTGGTACCCGGTTAATTTTAACCGGGTTTTGTGGATTTGAGTGTCATCAGGTCCGGAGGTGGTATTTCCACCTGGGGCCGGGTTTACCAACCCAGGCACCACACCATGTCACCTTAAGATATTGTTTAAGGTGAAGCACATGCTCAAATCTCTGGACAAAATATCAAACCAAGTTTTTGATGGTTTGGGATCACGCCATGGTTATAACTTTTAACTACTACCTCCCCGCTTCGCAGAAGTCTTAAATCGCAAGTACCGCTTCGCAGAAGTCTTAACTACTAGTGGTGTCGAAGATCAAACCATTAAACCAACAACAAAGCCAGTGACAATGACCTTTTCGTGTTCCATATGACTCCCACAAACCCCAAGCCCACAACTGTTCAACTATTATCAGAGAAGTTGAAATAGACCAAATTACCCTTGAGCCTTCCCTGCATTTACCAAAACCCTAAGAACAGATAACAGCAAACACCCAACAGAAACTATCAATTTACTACAATTTAGATGATAATTTAACATCTTAAAATCTACGAAGACATGTTAGGGTTCTATGAAAAATTCTACAGAAGCATCAACAAACAGGAAAGATAACAACATAACACTACATAAAACCTTAATTTATCCCATTCAGTCGCAGTACTTCAACTTGCGTATCAATTTCAAGACAAACCATGAAATTTGATGAACCCCCAATATAATTCTACGTAAAAACCAAAGATCTGTAGTGGGTATTCATCGATTTCATAGGATTCAACAGAAACCCTAAAAGCTTCTAAGGCAGTGGATTCTTCCTCGGCCTACCTCTCTTCCTCGGAACCGTAGCTCCGGCAGTGGGAGGCGTCGGAGTTGCCGTTGGCTTGGGCGTTGGTGTCTTCTGTACAGCGGGTTTGGGCGGTGCCACCGGTGGCGTTGCCTCACCGGGTTCCGCCAGCGGCACGCTGCTGCCGTTGGGCAATGAATCGGGCACCGGCCAAGCCTTCGCATTCGTCGGAACAATCGGCGGCATCCAATTGGGGATCGTGAGGGATTTTGCCGTGTCGGAGTTCGCCATCGCAAACCCCATCGGAAAATAGCTCCAACAGCAGTAGTAAGCTTCTTTCCCTGGAATCGTAGGCGGCAGCGATGCCAGAGGTATCGCCACCGCCTGAAACGCCCGCTTACAATTCGCACACCGCAAACAGCACCCCTCGTACAACTTAGGGTATTCATACAGATTATAACAGTAAGGACACGCCGTCCATATATTCTTCTCCGATTGGTTCGTCACCTGCGTCGTTCCGGCGTCGGCAGGGTTACGTCTCACCGGAATCTTCTCCCGCTGCATCGTGGGGTTTTGGTTCTCTTTCTGAAGATCCACTTTCGTGAACGCAAAGAATTTGTTATCGTAGGCCGATTTTCTCGAGGGATCCGATAACAAAGCCCAGGCATCGGCTACAAGTTTGAATGCGGAATCGGCGAAGGGGAATTTGTTCTTGTCGGGATGAAGAAGTAGGGCAAGACGGCGGTACTGGCGTTTGATAAGGTCGTCGTCGTTGCGGCGACCATCGAGCTGGAGTATAGCGTACCAGTCAGGTTGATTGTCGATCTTCTTGTCGGCGGCGATGAGTACGTCGACGACAGCCAAGATCTGATCGGAACCGTCGAGTAGGGGCTCGGTTTCTTGAGCGAGAAGGGCGAAATCTCGACAGCCGTTGAGGTCTTTGCCTTGTAAGAGCTTCTCTGCTATTCCGAGCAAGCGCTCCGCTTCGGCTCTGCTCGTCGATTGCATCTCCGGGATCTGCTGCGGAGATCAAATGAGGGTTTTCGAACTTGCTTCTTAGGCAGGGATGATGGATGGTGGAGATGAGCTTGTGCGTATTATTTTTGCTTTTTCACTTTTATTGTTTTATATTTTGATTTGTCATCTTTCTGCATTAAATAATCAATTACTTTGTAAAAATTATAATAACCATTTTTTTCGTTTCTTATTATGTTTGGTATTTAAATAACACATAATTAATTTTGAAATTAATTTTTTTAACAAACAGCACACACACATATTTCTACTTCTAAATTAAATCTATAGAGAACTAAATGCATTTTTGTAAAATTAACTTTTTAACCAACTTTTAAAGGGTTGAAATGTTTGGGTAAAGAATTGAAAAGTTGTTTGGGTAAAGAATTGAAAAATTGTTTTTGTAAAGAATTGAAAAGTTGGTTTTAAAGGATTGAAAAGTTGTTTGTGTAAAAAATTGAAAAGAATCAACTTTTTAACCCTCTTACTAGCATCAGCATCTATCAATGAGATCTCAGTCAACCTTCTCAAATCCCATCTGGACAAGGTCTTAAATGCATTCTTCTTGTTCAGATAATAAATCTTTCCATCTCTTCTCTTAATCATGAACAGTTTGAGCTTAGTATTATAATTCCGGACAGCTTATGATTTTCTTATCAGCATCCTTCTTGCTAGCCTCTTGAATGTTTTGGAACAAGGGAATTATCTCCTCTGGTTCCTTCTCCTTTTCAAACAAGGCTTCCTGAGCCAGCTCAATCACCTCTCCTTCTGTCGACCCTGTTTGGGCTACATATGTCACTGGCCTTTCGTCCACCTCATAATACTCAGGCTCAGAGCTATAATCAACAAGTTGCTCATCATCATCTTCTTCTTCATCAACTAGCCTTATTTCAGGCTCTTTCCCTTTCTTTTTATCACCCAAGTTCACGTGCACTTCCTCTCCAGTCAGATCTTTATCAATATCAAACCTCAAGTTAAATTCTGGCTCAGATATTTTAACTCCACCAACATCCACCTCTTTCTCAACACCACTTCCTCCAGCACCTACATCAACATCACCAGCCCTTTCACCCACATCAGCAGCACCAGCTTCACTGGAGTAACATCAAACACTAGATCTGCAGCTCCGCTCGTGCCCTCTCCTGCCCTTGATGATCCTCCAACCTTCAAGAACTCATACTTGGAGGTATCAGTAAGATGTTTCAATTCAGCTTCAGATCTTTGATTTGGCAGACCGGCTGCTGCCTTCAGCTCATTTAGCTCTTTAAACACGGTCTTTAACAATTCCTGTTGGTCCAACACCATTTTCTTTAAACCTCCAATCACTACATCCTTTGCCTTCTCCCTTATCTCTTGATTCACCAACTTAGTCTTTATCATGTTGAGTTCATTTGCCATTGAAGCACTCACGTTCCTAATCACATCTTGATCCAGCTCAGACTTGACATCTTTCCTACCAGCTTGTTCTATGAATGCCTGCTGTATGTGCTTTGTTCTTCTTTCAGACACATTTGCTGGTTCACATTCCTCAGCCCTTTTCTTACTCCTCTTCTCTTTCTGAATTCTCACCTCCTCAGCCACCTCTTCAACTTCT
>BJCO01376542.1:0-10546 GCA_018326465.1 Flaveria floridana | reverse complement strand
CAGATTTTGTAAGATGTCAGCTGTTGACATCTTCAGTAGTTTAATGTTCTATCAGTAGTTTGTTAATAATAGGTTGATGTCACTGTCAAGTGACATCAGCATTCGTCCTTTTTCTTCTATAAAAGGACGAGGGCCATATTGTATTCGGCGCCGAAACGTGTGGAGTTATAGAAAACATCTTTTTGCAGAACTTTTCTCTCTCTCTATGTTTGTACTTTTACATGCAAAATCTTTTGTGTTCTTGCTGTAATCGCTAATTACTGTGCTAAATCCGCTGCGAATACAATCTGATTGATCAAACTAGAGGATGAGATCCTGTCAGTTTGTAAGGTTATTTGTAAGGCTGATGCAACCCAAATACCTAAAGTCTCTCCTGCCTGCATGCACAAGAGTACTGAAGTGGAATGCTTCAGAAGTTTCACACACTATCTTAGGAATTATTCTAAGTGTGAAATCTCTCGAAGCCAAGACCAATATCTTCCGAAGCCAAAAGATGAAGTCTTCCAAAGCTTCAAAGACAAAGTCTTCAAAAGCCAACTATTGAAGACAGATTTCTTCCGAAGACTTTTTAAATACATGCTTTATCTGATGTACCTTTTACCTAAAGCTGAACCACTTTCCGGTGCGACTCTGATAAGACACCAACTTTACATGAGTTGGTGAAAAGGTCCATGCTTTTGGTAAACTGTACATTGAGGTCTTGAGTCTGTAACTTTCCACTTTACGTATTTTATCCTTTTTGTAAGATATTAGGATATGAGCTATGGTATGTCATAGTCACTAGTCAAAAGGAAGTATACCTTTTGACTCTACATTGATTTTGTTGTCTAGATCATGTATCCAGCTGGCCTTCAAAGTATGGACGGCTGTAGGTTGTGTATAAGTATTTCTGGTCCTTGTAACTTATTAGGAGAACTTTGTAAACCACTTGTAAGGAACTAGAGAACAATATACATCAACCTTGAAAACCAACTACTTGTGTTTTGTTCTTGTTCTATCTCATATACACTTGTGTTTCTTAGTTCTCAAAACTGATTTTTTCCAGTTCCCCATTTGAATTGTTAAGTGTTGTTGCATACTCTCATCTTTGTGTTGTTGTGTTATAAGTGCATAACCTTTCACCCGGTTCTGCACCACCATATACTCAAACCATATGGCTGAATTCCGGGCCAATGGTCAAAACGACATGCTTAATGGTCAAAGGGTTATCCGGTCAAGAGTATGCGGACAGGAGATTACCATCAGTGAAACCACCATCAGGGAGCATCTGGAGCTTCATGATAAAGGCGCCCCCACGGCGTTTCTCAAACAAAATTTGGAAGATACATATACCTAAATGGGATATGGAGGAGACGTCAGCAAGTCCACATTCTACAAGTTTAACTTCTCCTACAACTGGATGTTCTTTCTGCACGCTTGTCCAACAAGTCAGGGGGTTGGGATCAAATCCCTTATGATCTGGGCGGCCTAGTCCACGGGTTGGTATCAACTAGTCTAGCTTCGTACTGAATAACTTACGAGTTAATCTCACTACGAACACATTTTACATGTATCCTAGGTATATCCAGCACATAATCAATTTTGAGTTGGATCAGGACAAGCTAGAATATGCAGATATTCTAGCTGTTCCTCAAATGAGACAGGGTATCTTTAGAATGCTAAAGGAGATATCCTCCAACTTCACTAGAAGGTTTACTAACCTCCTTCAAAGTATGGTTGAGCCAATGGCTTTTGGTGACATACTTGCAGACCTAGCAGGTGATGAACCCACACCAGACACCACCACTTCACAGCCAATCACTTCTTCCTAACCTATCAAAATCACCTACCAAAGATGCCCCAAACAAACTCTTGTTCAATCTACTCTGATTGAACACGTCCCCTCTGTTCAAGCCAAAAAAGCTAGAGCGGAACAAAGGGCTCCCACTCAGCCGGAGGTCCAACCATCCTCCACAATTGATCTTAATATCATTGTTGAGTCACCTCAGTCTCAACTTGATGAGCCCATTACCCTAGCTCAGTCCCAACACTCCCTTGAGCAGCCAAAAAAGGACACCCAAGCTTCGGAAGACTTCTTCAATTGTCCTTCAAAATACTCTAAGCGTTGAGCAGCCTTAGCTTCGGAAGACTTGTTCAATTGTGCTTCAAAAGATACTCTAAGTGTTGTTTTGCCTGCATCAGCATTATATGATCCAACAGATATTCATAGTGATAAAGGCCTTTAGATTTAACTTTCAAATGTCAAGTTTTACTTGAAGTTGTGGAAAAAGATAATAATGTTAAAATAAAAAGTGAAACAACATCACTAGAAAATAATGGACTTACTGGTTTTAAATTTTTCGTATAAATCGCCATTTGGTATCTACTATACATGGTGAGTCTGGGGAATGAAAAATACAATTAGAGGATATGCTTATCAATGTTGCTATTGAAGAAGTAAACACGTGTTTTGAATACGTCGAGGAATATAGGGAAGTTGTGTTATCTAAGCCAATAGATGAAGCTAAGGAAAATACAGTTGAAATGAGTATTGGTTTGGTATTTCCCAAATGTGTCAGGTTAGTAGGAAAAAACAATTTGATGACAATTTAAGTGGCCAACAAGTTTTATTTTCAAATAAAGAAATTTTTATCGACAATTATTTATATATTGACATATTGCTGATCAAGGAAGCGCATCTCTTAAACACACTATTTGAACAATACAAAGAGTATGAAAAACTATTTAGTATTTTATTTCCTAATAAGTTGAAGGAATTTGAAGACAGATTTTACATCGTGTTGTTGTCTTCTTCAAGCTACACTCAAATATGATGAAGTTAAAGTTATCAACCACATTATTATCCAGCGAAGTTGGATAACTCTACAAATGTTTTAAAATATCTAAAACAACTCAATTGTTTTCCTAATGTATTAATTGTATATAAAAAATTCTTGACTATTATCGTGATATCTGCATAAATAATTTTTAAATTTTAAATTCTTTAAGTCTTATTAATGATTCAAAGTCTCAATGAAAACTTAATTGATTAACAATGATAGCTATCGACAATGATATATTAGAGAATATATTTCTAAGAATGTTAGGAGGACCTCCTGATTTGTTTAACTATATAAACTAAGTCATTTTGATATAATAATTTTGTTTTTGTTTTTGCTAAATAAATTTTTATCATACTAATGAATTTCATTAATCTTATATAACTTTATTTTTTTAAGATCCATTATACTACTCGCACAAAGCATTGAAAGTCTTGAAACGACTTGGCACCATCCAAATCATCATCAAACACATCATCGAAGAGGTGTGTGCTTACCATTTTGCCTAGAGATTTGTGATTTCTGTGAGGGTGGGAGGAGAATTGGGCTGTGAGGAAGACCAGATCGCTAGGACTTTTGATATGTGGTACAAGAGGTAAAAACCTTTGGTATAACAGATTTTAATCCTCCTTTTAAGACCCTGTGCACAACTAATGCTTAGATTGATTGAACCATGTGCCTGTGACTGGGTGGTTTTTCATGAATCGAATATACTAAAACATGGAATCATACTGACAGAATCACAATGAACAATAATCATTATGAACATCATCATACTCATAATTCACTTGCATTGATAATTAAATTTGCCTTTTTACAAAATAGAAAGTAGCGGTTCTTAGGGTTACATCATGAAATTCATAACCAATTTATAGGCCTAACATATGACTTGTATTATGACTATAATGCTCCAACACTTTCTGTTACATAAAAAGACTACAAGTCAAAAGTACAAAGAAAACTATATGTCCACATTGAACATTTGTTCATCCGCATTGAATGAGGAACCTTTATCTGTATTACTTTTTGTTCATCCACATCGATACATACTTAGACAAAACTGAGTGATTTGGCTGACCAACTACTCATTAGCATTGCAAAAACTTCATTTGCATCACTATCTTCATACACATTAAGTACTATCCGTATTGACTACTTGTGCTTTTCCCACATAAGTATTTAGTCTTTATCCACATCACCTTCTATCCGCATCACCTTCTATCCACATCACCTTGTATCCACTTCACTTCAACACTTTGCAAAATTTCCAACAATAGAACAACAAGCCAACATCACTTGAATTGGCATACGTAATTCTTTTAGTGTCCAACAACTTGAATGCTAGTACTTATCCTGCAACTAAAGGCAAAATAATTCATATGATATTTTACTTTTTTAATAGGGTATGTGAATGTCCTAAGGAATGTGCCAAATAGAAGTAGCGTGGAATGTTTAATTATGATAAAGATCAAATTTTACTATATATGATTTATAAACAATCGTGAATAGTGACAACGTCACCACATGGCGTTTATTGTTGGACCACCTTACCACTTGACTTGATATGATGGGAACATTTTTTTCTTAAGTTTACACATTTTTTTGTGCTAAAGGAATATGTAACAGGTGTGTGTGAACATTTTTTTTTAAGTTTACACATTTTTTTTCCTATTTCAGTACCTCTACTTTCTAATTGAAAAGGTTGAATGAATTAGTTGTCTTTAGACTTTAACTAATACAAGATTTTAAAAAATAAAAAAGCTCCAATAGCCGGAGCAATGATTTCACACTCCATATAGATTATTTGGTCCCACTCCCATCAATACTAAGCTGTAGTAACCCCTATTTTCTCATATCAGCATTACATATTCTACTTTGAACTTCTTCCATAGCCTCCACAAGTGTCGAATCCTAAAAGCAACCATTTTCAATAAAGATTTTAGTTAGGACCACTCCCATCAATACTAAGCTGTAGTAACCCCTATTTTCACATATCAGCATTACATATTCTACTTTGAACTTCTTCCATAGCCTCCACAAGTGTCGAATCCTAAAAGCAACCATTTTCAATAAAGATTTTAGTTAGGACCACTCCCATCAATACTAAGCTGTAGTAACCCCTATTTTCACATATCAGCATTACATATTCTACTTTGAACTTCTTCCATAGCCTCCACAAGTGTCGAATCCTAAAAGCAACCATTTTCAATAAAGATTTTAGTTAGGACCACTCCCATCAATACTAAGCTGTAGTAACCCCTATTTTCACATATCAGCATTACATATTCTACTTTGAACTTCTTCCATAGCCTCCACAAGTGTCGAATCCTAAAAGCAACCATTTTCAATAAAGGTTTTAGTTAGGATTTCAATGGCACCACAAGCAGCCGCCGATCAGTTATTTGCTGAGCATGATGATGATATTAAAAATGTTGCTATTGTATGGTCAATCAATGGATGGACTTGTGATCGTAAGATATCTAAAACTAAGGGAATCGCTCTTGATTTTTTCCCATCCTGGCCTTGTTTCTTTACATTTAAAACCCTGAAGACTGCAGTTGGTATACCAATCGGGCGATAAAGTAATATATTGTGTGCAGGCACACGACACAAACCTTTTGCTGCAGTAGCCAAGACTGAGGAGTAAAAACAACAGATTATAGCCTTATAGGGATTGAATTCTCTTGGAGCATGATATTTGCATGAATGGCTCCAATTTTAGCCAAAATGTGGCTGCTTGTTTGTGAGATGAGTAAACGATGTTTGGCGGTGACCTTGGCGTCATGATCACCAAAGAAAAGCACTTCAACGGCCTGAACCTCCGCATGGGCCACATAGACCCATTAGATTTAATATATGACTAACAACAGCCCATAGCTTCAAATTAGAAGTTCAAACAAACACACAAACCATAATATAATCTTCGGGTCCGCTTTGCCACAAAGGTCTCACTATTCATCCCCATATCCATTATCTTATATTCTTTAATGAGTAGATGTGACTTGTTGAAAGATAAAAAATACTAAAAAAAATTAATAAAGAAGTATTGTTTAATTAAATAGATATAGATATTGGGAATGAGAAGTGAGATGTAGAAGATTTTCAAAAAATAAAAGACAAATTTAGAGAATGGTGTTCCTTAGTTAAATTATAGAGATGTCGATAAGGAACAGACTCTGAATGCTTCTATAAAAGCACAAACAATATGTTTGTAGAAGTCACTCTAGAGTTAAACACATGTGAATAGGAGAAAGTTCACATTGTTACACATAAAAAAACAACTCCAAAGTTAGCAATAAACCTTTTTGTATATTCCAGTAAGATCCAAAATAACATACACGATTTGATAAAAGAAACCGCCATGGCAAAGTGAATGCACGCTTTTAAACAATCATATTTCAAGACTTACATAACCAATGAACAATCATATTTCTACCTCACTTTTTGGCCTTGGAGAATCTGAGGCATCGATACTTCTCACCACTTACAGTAATTTCTAGAGCCCCATCTTGATTATCTTGGTTGGATGCTGTCCCCATAAGAACACTTTTCTCTTTTTCAAGGTTTTCTCTCTCCATCTTCAGTCTTGCTTCTTGTCTAGCAATTTCTGCCTGAACACAAAAGCCACTATAAGAAATCTGAAGAACTAACCATACCCCTTTAGCAAAGAACATAAGAACATAATCTCTCAATCTTAGACACTAGTTTAAGTTAGTGAAAGCAAAATTTGTGAAAAGTAAAACATTTTAGAAAAATATTGCTTTCTATAACCAGCAATGGGGAAGACATGCATACTCTTATCAATATCGTATTTTATTTTCTTTGTATGTAAAAACTTACAAAATGTTCTTGTAGTGCAGCCCCGAAGAGAATTTGACCATAAAATTATGAATTTGCCATCAATAACTAGGTTTAAGGCTGGGAGCGGCCGAGCGGGTAGTAACGCAATACATATAAACAGCACATGACTCATCCAGAGATGTCCGTGCTCTTAATAAGTATGCCTACCTTTATGCAACCCTTGTCGGAACTGATACATGATTGCCAACTTTTCGCAGAGTAAATGATGAAGATTTGATCAACATATTGACATATTTAGATGTTCGGTATCCCCAATAAGTGTTCTAACCATCTGGGAGGTGGTTCCAACTGCTACTGACTTTAAATTTTGGTTACCCCTACCCATAACCAGCAAATATTAATCCCTCAACAAGAACTCTGCTCCTATCACATATAAATTTAAAGAATGCCTAATTATATACGGCATAGGTAAAAACTACAGTCTGTTGGTTTTCTCTTACTGAGGAAGGTCCTGCTTTGTAAGTATATATACAAATCATCCATTAATTATGATCATGAAACAATTTTGGGGATTAAGGGCTTAAATATGATAACTGAACAGTTTCAATGATTTTCAAACAATTTCAACTCATAGAGTAACATTATAAAAAGTTTTCCTTATCTCCTTTAAAATTTAACTCTGCACACAGAAACACACGGGGGGATTAAGGGCATAGGTTATGATCAATTGGTATGATGTGCCTTGAAAGAGAAGATCAGACTAATTAAAGTCTGAACAAGGAGATGAAATCACTCTATTCCATCAGACCAAAGTTGTACTACATGATCTTCCGGTGCACTCTTACAGATTGAGTACAATCATCTATGAAGTACGACTGAGAAGTTGGAACTATTATTTCATACAAAACGTCCAATTTGTTGACAACACTAGAATGTCTACTCTATCGGAGAAACAATGATGATTAGGAAAATAAAGTAGCAAGGGTTTACACATCAGTTGATAAACCTTAAATTAGAAAAGAGCAGATCATCATAGAAGGAAATCAGACCTCGCGACGAGAGAGTTCAGCTTTCCAGGCTGCTTCGCGTTCGGCGACTTCCCGTTCACGTTCCTCAATGTAACTCTGCATCTCTCTCTCCTTCATGATTCTGTCTTGTATGTCCGCATCCAAAGCTTCCTTCAATTCCTCTACAAACCTGTCCACCACAGCCTTTATCCTCAACGACATCTTCACTGGTTTAATACTTCATCAACAATTACGATTTACAGCGTAAAATGGATTCGATGGCTTCAAGAACAATCGAGAATGGATTGATACCGATTTCTCGGGGATCCACTGATGCCAGTTTAGAGATTCAGCCGCAAGTTTGGAATTGCTGCATTGCCCAGAAACCCAAACCTAATTTTACACATTTCCGTTCCCCCCTCTTTCTTATGGGACGCCAAACACTAACGATTCACATCCACTTATTTAGTTTTATTTCGAGTTTGACTTGTTTCCCGTTTTGTTTTCAAAGTTCGATTGGACGTGGTCTCATTTATCACATAATTATTTGTTATAAATATAGTTGTATGCAACAAGGAAGGAAATAACTCTTTTGAGCATCAAAGAAATCCTATTCACATATTTGTATTAAATTATAACATTCTTGAGTTTAAATTCAAGACTTACTTTTTAAAAGGTAAAGTATCTATTAACAGGAAGTAAATAACTTAACTAAGTATTTGATTTCAAAAACCTTCTTTTATATTATAGGTAGAATTATATAGCTATCCATATAGCATAAAACATATAGGAGATAATCAAGGCAGCCACCTACAAAAACTAAAGTTATTACAATGATCAATAAACTAATAACAAAATAAGCATATATAAGCTATAGATAAAAAGTAAAGAGACTTGAGAAAAAAAAAGCAATTAACTCGACGTAAATACCTAAACGTTCCTTAAAAGGGTATAAGGTATGTATAAAACTGATGCATACACAAAACCATAAAGTACAAGACTTCAAATATTTAAGGCAAAAAGACATTTTTGTTTATTATGAACTATTAGGTTCATACAAATGTGTTTGTTTCGTCTAAAACTAATAGTTGCATACGAATGTTATACTATGTTTGTTGTTGTTTCTTTGTTGATAAAAATAGGAAGTGTTGGTTATTGTACTAGTTACACTTTTTGATTGATGCACTTTGAAATTGTCAAATTCACCTTGTTCTTGGTATTGTAATCGTTTGATTAAGTAAATACAAGAAAGATCTTGATGCTTTTCATTCTTAATTCATATCTTCGAGAATTGCAGTGTAACAGCTCGAATTTTTATTTAAAAGCGGAGAAAAGAAAAGTATCTAGAAAGAAAAAAATATGGACACAAGTAGAAAGGGTCAAAGTGTAAAAAGTACAAAAGTCTATTATTTTAATATAAGTGGGGGTATGGCCGCCCACTTTAAAGTAAAACTGCTTTCTACTCTCGATTGAAGAAGAAGAAGGAGAAAAGCTCTCGGTTTCTAGAGAGATAAAGGAAGAAGAAGTTGTAAAAAGTGCTTGTGTTCGAGAATTTGGAGTTGAATTTACTAGTGGGAGTGTCTAGTTTGAAGATCTGCTTCAAGGTGAGTTTCTAAAACCCCTTTTTACTTATTTTTAAAGTGTTTGGGTTTATTATGCATACCAAGTAAACGTTTTTAAAAGTAACCATAGGCTTTAGTATGTTATTCGAAGGCACCTTGTTATGGTATGTTTTTAGAGGATGTTCTTGGGTTAGAATTGATGTTTAGCATGTTATAAGAGCCTTAGTATGTCAGATCTGTGTTTGGGTAGTTTAGAATGCTAAATCGGGTGTAGTTTGTAGCATATAAAACATTTCAGAATGTACCCATGCACCCAGAATAACCTCATACGCCTAACTGCGCTCATGCGCCTAAGGTCAGACGCCCAAATAGTTGTTATGCACCCGGAAAAGTGCCCATGCACCTAAGTGTTGGCCATGCACCCAAATAGTGCCCATGCGCCCAAATAGTACCCATGCGCCCAGTTTGCTAATAATGCCTAAGTGTTGGGCCATGCGCCCAAATAAGGCTCATGCGTCCAGAGTTGCTCATGCACCTAAGTGTTGATGTGCCTGAACAGGCGTCATGTGCCTACATAGTGGTAAAGCACCAAAACAGGGCTCATGCGCCCAAATAGTACTAAAGCACCCAGACTGTTTTACACTTGCTTATGCGCCTGAAAAGTCCTATGCACCCATTTTGGACTTAGGATTTTCTAATTGATTTTAAGTGGTAGAATTGGGAGATAGGCCCTGTTATGATGTGATAGCTTATGCTTGATGTGTGCATGGTGATGTGATGAAGCTTATGATGTGTATGTGTATGAGTGATGTATTATCTTTCTTCCTTAAAGAGTTTTCAAAACGTATGTATTATGTTATGTATTACGATATGTATGACTTTACGTGGTATCATGTATGAATAATATCATGTATGAATAAATAAACGAATAAATGAATGAACGTAAAGTATTATGTAACAAAAGTGAAAGATAATGATATGTTGGATCTATTGAGGCCGGTGCAACCAAAACAACACTTAGAAGAAATCTTTACAACTAAGAGAAGTCTTCCGAAGGCAATGCTGCAACTTTCGAAGCTTACAAGATGATCTTCCGAAGAACTTTCGAAGGATGAACTCAGTCTTCCGAGACTTAGAAGATCTCCTTCCTCAGTAAACACTTAGAAGACAAAGTCTTCTGAAGACAAAGCCTCGTGTTGGACCAAAAGAACCAATGAGCCAAGATCAGGAAAACCTCTAAGTCCCACATGTCATCACAACAACTGCTGAAGACCTTCATCAGCAGTTTGACAAAGTCTGAAGAATCAACAGCTGAAGATCAAAGATCTGAAGTACAACAGCTGAAGATCCCAAAGTG
>BJCO01376540.1:0-12557 GCA_018326465.1 Flaveria floridana | reverse complement strand
AAAAAAAAATCAGAAAACCGGTCGGAACCGGGCCGGTTCGCCGGTCCAACCGCCGGTTCGGTTCGGACCGCCCGGTTCAATTGACCAAAAACGAATCACCCTCGACCGGACCGGACCAGCCACCGATTCGCGGTCGAACCGGTCGGACCGACCGGTCCGATCCGGTCTCAACAACAATATGACCGAGTAATAAGTGTTTTCAAATCTGACCAAGTAAGGGGAAATTTATGTATGGATCAACCCCTGCTGACCAGGTCAGATGTGATATAGGCTGCATCAAACACGCTGACCGGCCAAAATATCTGATCGGGTCAGTAGGTTAGATATTTTGACTGGGTCAGTTTGCAATCAAACAATCCGTTAGTGAGATCTAGAAAGTTTTAGGAATAATAATATTTTGTTCTAAACTATATCAACGAACATCAACGAACATGAGAAACCGTATCTAAGGGGTACAATTAATATCCGCATGAAGATAGACCCCAAGAGCTTCATTCTTCCACCTTAATCAAGAACACAACGAACTCTTCTTAACCGCACCATTCAAACCAACAAAACACACAAACACATGCTGTAGATTTGCCGCCAAAATCCAAACATGCTATGTCTACCCGTACGATTCATCTCTCATCACCCCAAAACCCCCTTGGGATCGCAAACCCAAGTGTTCAGGTTCTTGTCAACAGCCAAATTTCTTCATTTTCATCTTCATCATCGAATTAAACGCTCGAACAAGATCATTCTCCACAGGAGTCATGGGTACAATCTTTCTCGTTGTTCGAATTCGGATGTGGGTTTCAGTTCGAGTGAGGAAGAGTTCGATATGGAATTGGGTCGTATGTTGAGGCTTTTGCCGGAGGAGATGCGACGGAGGATTAATGAGCATGAGGAGCTTCATCAATTGATTGAGGTCGTAATGGATTTGGGTCGGAAACCACTGGCTCGATTTCCGTCGGGAGATTTTGTGTTATCGGATGATTTGATCACGGTGGATGATCTTGAACACGCTACTTCATTGGTAAATATGATTGCTTTCTTGTTGCACACCAGGTGTTCGACCTATTGTCTTTGCTTTTGTAGCCTTTTAAGGTTATCATGTTCTCTTTTATTTGTGTATATGTGCGTGTGGGGCGATTTCTTCGGACCCTTTTAGGTGTATTATGATAGGGAGGACATTTTTGTTATGTATCTATGGGTAATCACCATGGTAGAATGATGTGATGTAGTGCAATTGAAATTAAATTGCATATACATTTTTACATTGGATGGTGAAGTTTCAAATTTCTTTTAGGAAATCAATATTTGATATGCAGCCATAGGTATTGTAAACATCTTGAAAGCACCACTAATTACCATAACTGTATCACTCTTTTAAAGTTTGATGATTCTATAATAAGTAAACCCAAGGGCTTGTCAAATTGAACTTGTTATGTCAAATTTGAGTCTCATTGTGGAATTTAGGTTGTAAAATCTCATGGATAGGTCTAAGGAGGTAAGAGGATGTAGTTAATAAGTGAGAATATGATATTAACTTCATGGTAAGGGATCTCCTCTGATATTCAGTTTATTATTAATTCATCCAATATTACTCTAGAAAGGAGTGCATTTCTGTTTATTTGCTGTAAAATCACTTATTATAGCACTTTTAGTGAATATAAACTGTTATAGGTAGGTGACTTTGCTATTGATAATCGAGCTGGCATTAGCAGAACTTTACACCGAATAAGTGCTATCAGAAACCGCAAGGGCACAATAATTGGGCTAACATGTCGTGTTGGTCGAGCTGTATCAGGAAGTGCCAAGTTATTGCAAGATTTAGTTAAAGATGGAGCTTCTTTATTGCTTATTGGACCTCCAGGAGTAGGAAAAACTACAATTATCAGGTTTAGTTATTTTGTATGCTTGTTCTTCAATTCTGTAATTTTAATCACAAGGTACCGTGAACAAGTTTATGTTTGTTTGACCTGCAGTTGTGTATTGCAGGGATGTAGCTCGAATGCTTGCAAATGATTATAACAAACGTGTAATGATTGTTGATACTTCAAATGAAATTGGTGGAGACGGTGATATACCACATTCAGGTATAGGTAATGCTCGACGGATGCAAGTTCCTGATTCTGACATGCAACATAAGGTAATAAATAATAACGTCCGAAAGCTAAAATATTTAATGCTACTTTTTTTATTGTGAGAAGCATTGCTTTACAAGTTTAAAATTAAAGGCCAGTTTCCATCAAGTATTTCTAACTTGTGTATGTTATAAATTACCAATATACCTTCTCATTTGCCCCACATTAGTCATTGTACTCAAGGAAAAACCACGTGGGCCATTAAAAGATGGCTTTTTGTGTCACTTAGGTTATTGCTATTGACCGGTTGCGATGCTGGCATGTTTCTGTACACATGTGGAACACGAAGCCATTTTTTTATGACCAAAGCAGATCAAAAAAATAAAGAAAAATAAGTGCCACATCATTAATTTATTGACACATCAATTACTCAACTAATCATCGTACTACCAAATGAAATAAGTGGAACTTAAAGCCATTCAGGACTACAATGACTAATATGGGACAAATCAGAAATTACGTTTATATAAATATTCTAAATTGTGCGTATTATATATGGTTCCAAACATGTATACTAGGTAGTTATTTACTGATATTTTATGTAATTAGGTATTAATAGAAGCAGTGGAAAATCATATGCCTCAAGTGATTGTAATCGATGAAATTGGTACAAAACTTGAAGCCGCAGCTGCAAGCACTATTGCACAACGTGGGATTCAGTTGGTTGCAACTGCTCATGGTATTACAATTGAGAATTTAGTAATGAATCCTTCATTGGATATGCTTGTTGGAGGAATACAGGTAATCAGTTATATCTATCATTCTAACTTTATATACACTTTTGAATCAATGCATGCATTTCACAGAGCGTGACACTAGGAGACGAAGAGGCAAATCGAAGGGGTGTACAGAAATCAGTGTTGGAGAGGAAAGGTCCCTCTACTTTTGATTGTGCAGTTGAGATCATTTCTAGGCTTGAATTGAGAGTTCATAGCAGTCTGGAAGCAACTGTTGATGCTATTCTTTCTGGTTTGTTTTCGCCTTTGTCTTAAAGGTGGCTTGATGGGGAGACCGATGGATCGGGTAAAGGGTTGAAAATTACTGAAGAAAATGGGTCATTTTAGCAGGGGTCCTCCTGCAATCATTTTTCTTCCTACTAAATTTTCTAAATAACTAATGCGTTGGTTATGTTTAATAAGTAATAATCCGATCTTTAAATAAAAAGGATTTAGTAGGTGGTGTGCATTTATGCATCAACAATAGACTTTAGGCGACTTTCAAGCTAAAAGGGTTGACTTGGCCCATTTCATAGTTTGATCATGTTTACATTTCTTCATGTAAGGAAGGCCGTTCCCCAAACTATCAAGTTCGCAAGTTAAATCAGGGGGTGATAGATGTTACATTGCAAAGTGATCCAATTGTGCCTGAATCATTTGTCAAGAAGAGTGTCTCTACAATTGAAGGCATTCCACAAAGGACCAATGAAAAGCTTACACCCGACAAACACATTTCTAAAGAGTCTCAAAGTGATGCAGATAATTCTTATGATAAGCCACCACTGTGTTTATATCTCTATGGCGTATGATATCAATTGTATTTTTATGAGTATAATTAGATTGTATTGGACTAAGTTAATATGAATATTGTAGGTCTCGGAGACAAGTTCAAGACAAGTATTTAAACACTTAAAGATGGAATCTGCCGTTCAATTTACTGATAATATTAGTGAAGCAGATGCAATACTTGCATTATTGTCTAAAATCAAGAAAAATTCTCGAATTCAGGCTGCTGCTCACTCTAGTGACATACCTATTTATGTCACGAAAGTAAGCATTATTAAATTTTTATGTTAATGATTTCATAAAAGATCATTCTTTGATTTGTTCACTAAATTTTATGGTCTAGACAAGCTCATTGACACAGTTAACAAAGGCCATCGAGGCATTAGTGACTGATTATGATAATGATTTTGAAGATTCTGAAGATGAATATTCTCATATAAATGAATCAGAGAAGACTGATGCTTTGGAGGTACTTTATCTTTCTGTTTCTAAGAGTGATTATTTTCTTGACTGTTTCTAGTATAATATCTATGGTATAGCCTGAGCTGTCATTAATTGTTATTCTCTTCTTGTTATTATTCTGACATGCCTAGCATGTTATATTTTCCTTGTCTCTCGCCCGTGTTTCTATTTATTCTTGAACTGTGTTTAAGAAATTTATGAGGTGCTTCGAGGTGATAGGGCCTTGTACACACCATGTATGCGAAGTGCACTTGTTTTGCAAAAAAGCATTTCCAGTTGTTAAAGAACAAAAGAAGAGAAATTTATAAGTCTACACTCTACACTGACACACTAACATATATATCTTCACATAAATGTGCGGAAAGAGGAAACACATGGGTGGATGGCGGTACATCGGTGGCTGAAGGCTGTAGGAAGATAGACGCACTCACTGGATGTCCAGTATTATGAGGGACTTATATACATTAGATAAGAGAATTTTAATTAGTTCCTAAAGGCCGGTGGCCATTTGGTCCACTGGCACCAGTTGGTGTGGATAAGAGCTCAGTGGTTTAAGGTCACAAGTTCGAATCTCACTTCAGCGCAAATATCTTTCAGCCATTAATAGGGGTTGCCAATGTGCTCTCCGGGCATATGCAAGTCAGGGGGTTTTACGAGCTAGTCCGTTTCCTCCCGGAACGGGGTGGCGCCATCCTCGAGCATTAATGTAACGATTGACGGTTGAAATCCTGTCTGAGGTATGTATATACCTGGGCTATGAAGAGGCATGCCACTAAACATGAATTGCCTATTGCTGTTAGAAAATAATTAGTTCCTAAAGATCTCTCTCTCTCTCTCTCTCTATCCATATTTACAATCCCAGTTTTTCTAATCGTTGCTCCTCGTGGCAGTTTATAGATGACCCATACATGGCAGTCACATTTGGGGAAAAGAACTTTGGAGTTACACTTAAAGATCAAACTGGGTCGTTCATATTATGATAGTTAGAATCAATGGGTCAGCTCGAATGCTACTTATTTGTAGGGGTTTATTGAGATCATAGAGTTTGAGATAATAAAGTTTCTCTATTATATATTCAAACTTAAATCTCATTCCAATCAAATCTCTCCACCTATAAACAAATAAAATGAAATTGGTTTGAAAATATCAATTCCTGGAGTATTTGATGTTATTATGTAGTGACATTATCACATCTTTAATTTTCTGAAGATCCTTAACTGCATTCAACTTTATTTATGAGTTTTTCTCCATTATTTTACAGGAAGTGAGGATTGCAATTGAACAGGTTGTAATCCCAAAAGGTGAACCTGTAGAATTACTTCCCAGACAATCCAACATTCTGTTGCTTCAAAAGGATCTAATTCGTAAATACAAGTTACAAGCACAGAGAATTGGTTCAGATGTGGATGGAAGGCTTCGTATTTTACCATTTCAAGCTGAAAAACAAGATAAAGATGATAATGTCGATGACGTCAATGATGATGGTTATGATGAGGATGAGCTTGATGAGTTGTCTAAAACGAATGGCTCACCCTACCCGATGAACAGATTGCCTTTTCTGCCCGACTAGGTAAACTTATGTAATTCTTTTCTTGTTTATACTAGTTATTTGCCAAAACGCGGTTAGCTGATTATGTTGTACATCACTCTATTGCACATATATCAAATCATCAAGCTTTTATAGCTCGCATGTTTCATTAACATTTTATGAGAAAATTAGGTGTGAATCGGTCATAGATGTCAAAGGCTCAAGGCGCATTCAAGACGCGATGGTCTTGCTTGTTGCCTAGGCGCACGACGCATAAAATAAACACACCCGAGACAAAAAAATATGCACTATTCGAAACGATAAAAAGTATAGAATGGGCTTAAAAAAAATAAAATTGATATGGTCCAACAAAAAATTAATTACCTAATATAATACAAGAAAATTTAAAATTAAAAGTTGAATACTTTCACTTTTTCCTTTTGCACTCCCATCCCATCATCTTTTACAGAATAAAATATTTACTTTTTCTTTAAGAGTCAAATTTTATACCTATACACATTCACAGAGCATCACTCATCTACCCTCCCTTTTTTTTCCTAACCAAATCTCTTCTCCACTACACTGTTTAATTTGAAGATTTCTATCATTTCTTACTATACAAACGACTTCTCTAAATAAAGAACAAAAAAAAAAAAAAAGAATGCAGAAAGTGAAAGTTTCTTCCCGCGACCTGCGTTGAGGTAATCTTTGGCCGGAAGTTGCCGAAGAGTGGCTGGAATTTGGCCGGAATCTTCGGCTGACCTTCGTTGAGCACCTTAATGGCTGCAATGCAGTAAACCCTCGTCGCGACTAGAAATTCCGCCTAGGCGATCGCCTCCCTCGTTCGTTTTTGACAACACTAGAATCGGTTAAAGATGAAGTTCAATAATTTGAAATCAAGAAAATGATTGATGTGATGACTTTGTACATTAATGCAGATACTTTATTGTTACCAGTTGTATTTGCATGAAGACTTTGATCTCCATACAATGAGCCAAATATTTAGCTCAGCTGGCTCCATTCGTTTAAGAAATAAAATAACAAATATAGTGATGAATTTGTTGGTTATTAGCCCAAGATCAAACACTTACAAATTTACGTACAAGATTACTTTACTATTAAAAGTTGCTTCATATTACAATATGCCTGCTATTGCTATTTATAATAAGAAAACAATAAATAAACACATGCGTAAAATAAACCACTAGCCCCTACTTTGTAGCAACAATCCCAACGTTCACTTGTTCTCCAAGTGTATACACGTTCACCTCCCATAAAACCTGGTCAACTTGGACCACGTCCTTCTCATGACCCGTTAGCTTTTCAATGACCCGAATTTTATCCGTACTTGACACGAACCCATCAAGATTAACCCAACAGAATTAAGTAAATTATATATGGTCAAATCTGGGTTGCACATCAACATGGTTGAATGATTTTTACTTCTATTTCATGAATCATTCACCTTCTTTGGAGCTTGTGCAACAATTACATCGTTATTGGTTACTAAGAAGAGAAAATCACGTTATAAACTATTCGATATAAATAAGTTTGTTTTATAAAATCATAAATGAAAAAAATAGTGAATCCACTTTAGTTCTATTAGTCGTTATAATGACTTACAAAAGCGCAAAACCTAACTCATAATTCATGATATGTTTTCACGTATGCATTTAAATATCCTTTATGTATGCACTTAAATATCCTGTTTGTTAGAAACAATAATACAACCTAGGAATGAAACGAATTAATAGAGCTTTGATTTGTATTCCAATAATTATAACCTGTTGTTAAATATAGGCTCCTTTCTTATAGTGGGTATCATAGGAATGAAACGACTATTTTGTGAAATGTCATATCCCTAGAAGCTTACATACGGTTTCTACTACTTAGGTTTTACATATCATACCCTTCTACTAGATATATTTACATCAAAGACTTTAGAACATATGTTAAACTAGTAACATAATTGACCTAATTACTCTCAAACTTGGTTAAATAATTATAAGGCTCACAGTCACCCCTCTTATTTTCTTACCCAAGTTTGATTCTTCTTCGTGTCTGTCTTCATCGTTTTCTTCCGAAGTATTTATCCTTGAACTTTGGTTTTTACCCATTTATTGCATAGCTTCCAAATTACTCTCAAACTTGGTTAAATAATTATAAGGCTGACATTTCTCCACATTCTTCGCATTCCTTTTGTTCATGAGCACATTTTTTCTCTTTCGTGGACTTGTTCATGTTGATTTTTTTGATTTCGTGCTAAGGTTGACATGATCATCAATACCTCCATATATTTAATGCTTTTGTAAGTGTTATTTTAGTGGCTGATGCTAAGCAAAGATCTTTCGGCATGCATTCTGAAATACAGAAAAGTTAATTCGTAAGATTTTACACTGCATAAAGAAAATTCACTAAATGTCAAATATTCTGAACCCAAACACACAATTCTTCTTAAACAAAAAATGAAGTTTTCTAAAGCTTGAAAACTGATTTCTTTCGAATATAAAGAATACATGCTTTCTCTGACACTACTTTTGACAAAAGCTGAAACACTTTCCGCTGACTTCTCTGAAGACTCACCAACTTATAGAAGTTGGTGATTATCTTCATACTTTTGTCAACTATATATTATGGTGTTTGAGTCTGTAACTTTTCACTCTTTTACTTTTATATTTTTAGAATAGGATGCGAACTATGATATGTCATATTCACTTGTCAAAATGCAATTGCCTTTTGACTTTACATTGATTTTATTGTCTAGATTAGTGTCCAGCTGGACTTTAAAATAAAGCCGGTTGTAGCATTTAGTATAAGGTGTCTCATGTAACCAGTCTTAGGACTAAGACTTGTAACAATTGTAAAACACTTGAGAGCAATATACTTCATCCTTGAAAACCAATCTCTTTGTTCTTGTGTATTCTTCCTTTTGTCCTATTTTTTTTGTCTGGTTCCCTATTTGATTTATTAAGTGTTGTATTCTTCAACTTGTGAAACTGTTGCATAACCATAACGGTACTACAATTGGTATAAGAGTTTTTTAGGCTCTTGATTGTAAGATCTCACCATCTTATATCTCTTTAGTTTCACAAAACACTTACTTGCTCAAATGTCAACTCTCATAAGGCTGCTATGGAAACCGACACCATGACTAAGTCTCCACTGATCACTCTTGATGACTTTGATACTTGGTGTATGAGGATGAAATGCTTCATCAAATCACAAGACAACAGAATATGGAGATCTATAGTCTTAGGACCTTATATTCCACGTACTACTTCAGCAACTGCCGGAGGCGGGATGATACCAAAGGACGTGACTAACGATTTTGAGTAAGATTAGAAGAAGATTGATATAGATCAGAAGGCCATGATTGTTATTTAAACTGCTATACCAAACTCTATCTATAGAGGCTTCAAGAAGTACAAGACTGCTAAAAAACTCTAGGATGCACTAAAGCTGATGAATAAAGGGTCCGATGAAACCAAGGAAAACAAGAAGGATATCATGAAGTAGCAGTTTGAGAACTTCACCTTTAAGATAGGTGAAACTATAAATCAAGTTGAGGTATGTTGAGAATGTAGATACTCTGATGGATCTTGGAGTTAAACTTGAGAACAGGGACATTGTGAGAAAGTTCATGTTCTTTCTTCCCAGACAATGGACACAATATTGTACGACCATTAAGAGAACTAAAAGTCTCTCTAACCTTACTCTCACTGATTTGTATGGTATCCTGAGCGGTTACCAGATAGAGATGAACATGCGAAATCCATCTATCAGCTCTTCCAACAATCAACAAAGTTTAGCCTTTTATGTGATTGAAATGGATAGCAGAGAACCACAACATAATCTCATCTTCTACCTTGACAACTAATAAAATGGTCATATCATCATCTTCCCGGAGACACCAATAGAGAACTACACTCAAGGAAGTCCATTCTAATAGCCCAGTTCATCTCAAGTGCTTGTTTCTTTAGATGAAGTTGTGCCAATTTTCTCTTTACTCTTGCACATTTGAACTGCATCCATCTAGATGATCTGGAGTATATGGAGACAATCCAGCAGATGGCTATTCTCAATTATAGAGCCAAAAAGTTTTATAATAGAACATAAAAAAGTTTCCAAGCAATGTAACCAGTGGAAAATTTAGGCTGGATAAAAGCAAAGTAAAATGTTACAACTATAACCAAATAGGCTACTTTGCTACGGAGTTTAAGGTACTAAGAACAAATGGTTGCCAAACACAATCCAGGCCAAAATACACTGATGCTGCTCTAAAAAGTGAAAAGCCAAGCCAATCAAAGCAGCAAGCTGAAGTTGCCATTGAAAAATGAGGTTTTAACTGAAGCTTTCAGGTCTTACTCATTGCCAACCAGTTCTCCCTCTACCTTGGCATACACAGAGCTAACTTTCCTTGAGACTACTAGAGGATGTCTCTATAAACCAAGCATTGATGGAAGACCATGATAAATCCAACATATTAAAAAATCTTTGTACTTTTGAATGCATTGCTAAAGTAAACATGTATAGGTCCTATAACTTTTAAGTAAGATATGAGAGTTCTTAAACTTTTAAAAGATGATTTTAAAAGAGCAGAAAATGACTATAAACTTAAAATAGAAGATTTAGAGAAAAACATTTCTTCTCTTAAACATGAGCACACAAATTACAAGACTTAGATCAAATATCTTGTAACCAAGTTAACTAAATGCTAGACTGAGCTTGTGGTCAATAAAGACAGGGCAAAAAATTGTGTTATTGAAGAGAAAATTATGTTCTTGAGTAGGAAACCTTCAATAACAAGAAAAAAACTTCTAAGAGAAACAATAAAATAGTTTCGAAAGGAAAATTACTTTTCTTTGAAAGCTCCAAGGTGAACAAAAAGAAGATAGATGGAAAACTGTATTCGGAAGCAAATTTGGTCTTGGTAAAAAGAGATGCTTTCAAACCACTAAAGTTTGTTGCATTGGATCCAAAAGCTTCCAACGGTTCAGTCTCTAAAACTTTCAAAGTAATAAAAACTTTCAAAGTTTTGAATACCAAGTCTAATATTCCAAAAATTATGTGTAAGATGAATAAGGCCATGTGACTAAAGTTTATTAATCAACAACAAACAAGGATCCTCAACGCTTTCATATAGGATCAATAACTATTGAACCATCTTTAGTTCATCTTGATAAGCCCAAGACCAGCATGGCTTGTATTTCCAAATGTAACTAATCATCTATTATTATATGCAGGGTTGTAGTAAATTGCCATTGGACGTCCAACAGGTAGCCTCATGATCTGGCATGAGTAACAACTAAAGAGCAAAAGAAATGTATGGATCATTGATTTGGTTTTACAGGCACATGACTAGCAATGGCTCTTTGATTCAAAACTTTGAGAAAATTGATGCAAGGCCAGTTTCTTTTTGAGGTGAATCAGATGGTTACATCACTGGAATGGGCAGGGTTACAAATGGTAAGCTAAGAATTAAGAAGGTAAACTTTATCAAAGAGCCTGACTATAATATCTTGAGTGTATCTTAATTTTATGACTAAAGACATAACATGCTTTTCACAGAGCATGAGTGCAATGTTCTCAAGCCTGGGGTGATCATTTATTAAGAGCATATCCTGCTTAGAGCCCTAAGGAAAGGAACATGTACACAATGGATTTGTAGGAAACCTCCCTATCAGGAGAAGTTTCCTGCTTTTTATCTAAAGCTAATAGTGATGTGTCTTTCCTTTATCATAAAAGAATGTGCCATATAAACTTTAAGAACATGAATAAATTAATCAAAGATGATTTGGTAATAGCAATGCTAAAGAAAAAGTTTACAAGTGATGATCATTGTGTTGTATGTCTGAAAGGAAAGTAACATAAAGTGTCTCATAAGTCAAAGAAAATGAACTCTATCACTACTCCCCTACACTTATTACATATGAATCTTTTTGGGCCCACCAATGTAATGAGTCCAGGAAGAAATTCATATTTTCTTGTGATCACAGATAACTTCACAAGATATACTTGGGTCTTTTATTTCAAAAGTAAGGATAAGACCCCTAAAATCTTGAGATCATTCATTCTATTGAGAATCAATGTGATCATAAGGTTAAGTTCATAAGATTTGATCAAATAACTTAATTCAAGAACTAAATACTTGATACATTTTACAATGAAAAGGATATTTTAAAACAATATAGTGCTTCTAGAACTACTTAACAGAATGGTGTTGCTAAAAAGAGAAATATGACACTTATTCAGGCTGCAAGAACCATGCTCTCTAACTCTAAACTGTCCATCACCTTCTGGGCAGAGTTAATTAACACTACTTGCTATGTGCAGAACAAAGTTTTAATAGTCAAAACTTATGGTAAGATTTCTTATAAACTGTGGCACGAAAGTAGACCTTTCATTGGTTTCCTCAGGTAATTTGGACATTCATGCACCATTTTGAATACCAATATTATAAGCCAAATTTTCTGAGAAAGCAGATGATAGACATTTCATTTGATCTTGATTTAGTTACTAACTGTTTTAACAAATCTTGTGAAATTGTTTCAGGAACAACAGCTAATACATTTGCAGGAGATCCTGATCTGAGATTTGAGCTAAAAATACCAAATTGTAGAATTCATTCAGCTCCAGGGGTAACAAACCCTGCAAGTGGAAATTCTATCAGCCCAACCATCATAAATTCTTCTACTGATACATCTGAATTACCAACCAATTCCATTAATAAGCCATAAAACTCAAATGAAAAGATTTCCTATGTAGGAGTAGATGCAGTTGGTGAAAGTGATCAACACTTTTAGGATACTGACAACCACTCCACTTGTAACGTCAGGATATTTTCTTTGAAGCCGACGAAAGAAGAAAAGAAATAAAGTCCAAAGTCGAGGGACCAAACTTGCCAAAACGGGAAGAAATTTGGATGAGTGGGGGTAT
>BJCO01376537.1:0-17706 GCA_018326465.1 Flaveria floridana | reverse complement strand
ACATAGATTAAAAAGGGTGTTTTAAAATGGTGGGAACCAATTTTGAAACAAAAGTGGCCGCCCCATGGGGGTCCTTTTGGTCTTTTTTCAGCCTTGAAACTACAACACCCTTTATTGCAAGACCAACCATCTTACTTGCTTTCTCTCTCACACACACATGCAATGACCAAATGGAGAAAAATGATCTCTCTTTTCTTTGAAGAAACTCACGGCTGGAATGGTTCCAGCAGCCATCTTCTTGGTCGATTTGGTGCTCAAAATCCTAGCAACAAGGTGATTTGCATGATGCTTGAGGGTATGAACACTTGAGGACATCCATTCTTTATGTTTTGGTCGTTCAACAACATCATCTTCTTCACCCAAATTTGTTTTCTGCAGCCTTCTAAAAGGTAGTATGTATGTAATCTTTTGGGTGTTCTTGTTCATGTAGTATGCTAGTCTTTCACATAATAAAGATCCTCATGTTATGGGTTTATTTGTTTACACATAATAATGTTAATTTTCAGAAACTTTAACATGATTTAAAGTTTACATTCTACTGCGTTTCATATGTTTAAATGGTTAAACAAGCTGAAAATGGTGTAACAAACCCCAACAGAAATAGCCCTTGCCCCAAAAATGTTAGAGCTCATTGCTCAAGGTGCAACATAGAAGCACCATCTAGTTTTGAACCCACACCTTCTACTTCTCAACCACCCACACAACCTCAAATAATCATCACCTACAAAAGATATTCCAAAAGAATCCTTGGATAAGCTACTCAGTTTGTGCAGGCCCCCATATCCTCACCCATACAGAAGGAAAAATAGAGCTCCCATTTTTCCTGAGGAACAAACCACTCCCATCTTACCATGGATCAGTGCTGAGGTAGACCTTAACCAACCCATACCCAACCTAGAATTCTATAATATTGAAGAAATAGGCTTCAGTGAGTACCATAAATCTCTCTTCTCCACCCCTGCTCAAATAAAGATTAGTACTCCTGCATCACCCATGTGTAGCCCATATTATCCACCCACTACTGAGGTGGATCTCCCTAAACAAGTTTAGGAGGTCCATATGGAAGAGGCTCTCACTTTAGAAAGTGACTACATCATTAAGACATTAGCCATGGCAACCTAGCCCTTTGACACTTCAACTGAAGTTATGGGGCAGGGGAAATCTAGTATCCAAGAACATAGTGCTAGTGATGAGGAAGAAGATTTTGGTCCTATTCTCTTATCCCCCTATGATTCTTCTGATGAAGATGAAGGGAGTCTGAAACTAAAGGGGGAAAAACTGACTTAAACCTGCAACTATTTAATCTCAAAGGCTAGTCACTTGGAATCTCAGGTGACTACCTTACAAAGGAGGGTCAATGACCAGCAATTTGAGATCACTGATTCAAGGGCAAGTTAGCTGATAGACCACTCAGAAGGTCTCAACTAGGTCCACAAGAACCTGTGGGTGTGGTGGACGTAACCTCTAGCTCACCTATGCAAGAAGGTGATGCTACCAAAAAGAGGGATAAAGTCCTAGCAATCACAGAACCTGGAGTTCTTCTTTGAGTATGGACATTGAGGATTCAGCTCCCTCACTTGCAATTATCCATACTCCGCAAACTCCTCAGTTCACATTCATATGGACTCACTCATACAAAGTTTGTTTGAGGAAGGTATCCCAAGGGCTATGTGTTCCCCACCATTTGATACTAAGAATGAAAAAATAGGGTGGAGGTATGCTGCTAACAGGAGAGCCCTGATACTGCATAGACTTCAGGGGCAGTAAGAGGTCTTTAACTTTCATACCCTGAAGTACTATGACAGTCTTCCTCTAGTCCATATGTCACTTGACAATCCCAGTCAAAACACGCAAGCTGAGAGACTGGCTGAGAGGATTCAAGATAGAATTGTTGAAGAGTTCAGACATAGAAGAAGATAAAGGCTAAGAGGAAATATCATTGGTCACTTTGATGTTGAGGTGGAACCTAAAATTAGCTTCGAAGGGGATACCTTGACTGAAGGCCCAATGATAGACCCTATGAAGCTTATTACAGGAACTACTTCAACATCCTCTACCCTCAGTCACATACTAGCTGGTAAAGGTGCTTCACAACCTCTCTCTGGCTAGAGCTTAAGTGTTAAACCAAGCAATAAAGGCCAAAGCACTCTCCACCCTAAGTCACCAAGGCCTGTGAGTAACAAAGGTAAAAGAAAACTGACTCCTGAGGAGATTAAGAAGGAGAGAGAGAGAGAGAGAGAGGAAGAGGAACCTAAGGTGAGAGAGTTCAAGTGGGTCCCCAGGCTTCATGGAAGCTACAATTAGGGCTACCCCTAGTCCAAACACTTAATATGATGAGTTAAAGGCAACCATATTAAACTACTTAGGGACCAGGAACTACAACATTGATGAACTCGTCTCTCTTCCCTTAGAAGAGCTTAATGAATTGGCTGACACTGAGTTGTGAAAAGAGAGTAAGGAGGTAGAGGATGCGGAATTGCTCCTCAAAATCAAGGAAGAAAGGATGAAGAAAAGACTCTATAAATATGCTACTACCCTCTCCCCAATTCAAGAAAGCCTAAGACAAAGGTTGTGGCAACTGAACAACCTTAGGTAGAGAAGGAAGCAGATAGACAAAACATGATCAGCTACTTGAGTGCCACATGCGTTTATCAGGCATCTGCACTTCTTCCCTTATCCTATGAGTACATAGAATTTGAGTACCTCAAGCAGCTTGACCAATAAGTGATAAAAGAACATAAAGCTGCTAAGAGGAAGATGAGGGAAGAAGCTGGAAAGTCAAGAGCCATCATCTAAAAGAGCCAAAAGAAGTCTGCTGATAGGCAGAGGATGATGAGCTTCTTGAACCTGTATGGATTATTTGGAATAAGTCTTAGTCCAATGTCCCTATCCTTTATGGATGAGCACATTAGAGTGATAAAGGAGAATCTTAAAAGGGGGAGCTTGTTGACTTGGATTCTCCACCAAGTCAAGCTCCTCTTGAAGTTGAGATCAAGGTTGAACCCCAAAAGAAAACACAACCTGGATCTAGTGCTGGACCATAGCCAACTTCATCTTCTAATCCATAGAAGGGTCCTGATCCCTCTCCTTCTGAACATGTGAGGGAAAAGGACCCAATTAAGAAAGACACATAAAAACAACCTGGTGCTGAAGGCCAATCTTCTTAATTAAAGTCTTTAAAAGGGAGGAAAAGGATGGCCATGAAGAGGGACACTAAGAAGAAGAAGAAGTCCAAGGCATCCACCTCCATACCTCAGGATGAGTCAGAGCATCCTGAGATAACTTAAGAAGAGGCTGCTCAACCAAGTCCAACACAAATAGAGCCTCTTGTAGCTGGAAGACCCATCCTGTCCTGGACTTTTGTTGTAAATCCAGACAGATGGTATGTTATCAGAGATCAAGGAGGTCAACATGTCTATTTCTGGCAAGACATGTTGATCTTCCTTTGCATGATCCCTATGACATGAGAAATTACTATGAGAGTCTGAGGGATTCTGACCAATTGATAAAGAAAGGAATGGTTTTGATCCTAATGAGGATTGTCAATATCTAAGTAACCGTCTCTGTTTTGGTAGCATCAGCCTAGGGGGAGTTTGTAAGGTTTACACTTAAAGGATGATACAACCAAAGCAACAAAGAGCTTCCAGCATACATACATGAAATGTAGAGCAATGTTGCTTTAAAAGTTTTACACAACTTAGAGACAATATTCTAAGTGTAAAATCTTCCGAAACCAAAGACCATATCTTCCAAAGCCAAAGATGAAGTCTTTCGAAGCTTCAAAGACAAAGTCTTCTAAAGCCAAAAGACTGAAGACTGATTTCTTCTGAAGACAGAGAAGACATGCTTTCTTTGATCACCCTTTTACAAAAGCTGACCAACTTTCTGCTACCACTCTGAAAACTTATCAACTTGTATAAGTTGGTGAAAAGGTCCATACTTTTGTAAACTGTAGATTATGGTTTGGGGTTTATAACTTTCTACTTTGTATCTTTTATCCTTTTTCTAATAGATTAGAATGTGAGCTATGGCATGTCATAGTCACAAGTCAAAAGGCTATCTACCTTTTGACAATACATTGATCTTGTTGTCTAGATAAGTGTTTCTAGCTGGCTTTCAAAGTATAGTTGGCTATAGAATGTAGTATAGAGTATCTCAGGTTCTTGTATTTATTTTTAT
This sequence comes from Flaveria floridana, assembly GCA_018326465.1. Classification (NCBI taxonomy): domain Eukaryota; kingdom Viridiplantae; phylum Streptophyta; class Magnoliopsida; order Asterales; family Asteraceae; genus Flaveria; species Flaveria floridana. Next base: position 13,527 of record BJCO01376537.1, on the reverse strand, counting down.
GCTTTCTAACACTTGTAAGTCTCATTACATACTTGTGTCCTTAGTATCAATCACTTAAACCCGGTTCCCTATTTGATCAGTTAAGTGTTCTAACACTCTCCTCATTATAATGTTGATTGTATTGACCATCCCTCACACAGTCCTACACATAAGATGTTATCAAGGAACTGAATTAAAGAACCAAATCCTTGATACATTTTGTGATGAAGAAGGTATTACAAGACAATATAATGCTCTCAAGACTCCTTAGCAAAATGGGTTTGCTGACAGGAGAAACAAGACACTTATTGAAGCTGCAAGAACTAGGCTATCTGACTCTAAACTGCCCATCACCTTCTGGGACAGAGACAGTTAACATTGCCTGCTATATCCAGAATAGACTTTTATTAATCAAGACTCATGGTAAGACTCCTTATGAGTTGTAGCACAAAAGGAGACCTTCCATTGGTTTGCTTAGATCCTTTTTATGTCCTTGCACCATCTTGAATACCAAAGATCAAATAGCCAATTTTTTTGAGAAATCAGATGTTTGATACTTTATTGGATGCTTTTCCCAAGCTAAGGCTTATAGAGTATACTATCTTAGAACAAGAGTAGTTGAGAAGTCAGCCAATATGACTTTCTATGAGCACACTCCTAGTGTGAAAGGTTTTTATGCTGATTGACTGTTTGATCTTGATTTAGTTACCAACTATTTTAACAAATCTTTTAAAGATGTTTTAGGATATACAAGTAGCTTATCAACAAGAGATCATGACCTAAGATTTGAACTAAGAATACCAAGTCAGATAACTACTTCAGCTTCGGTGGTAACAAACCCTGTAGTTGGAAATCTTGTCAACACAATAATGACAAACTATTTAGTTGACACATCTTAGGTGCCTACTAATTCCAGCACAGAGGCATAGAACTCAAATGAATGTGTTTCTAATATAGGAGGTGAAGGTGTTGGTGATAGTGAAAAAAATATCTTAATTCTAATGACCACCCTATAGAAAATAACATCAATTATGTCACACAATTATTGGATAAAGTTTCTCTTGATAACATTAATGATGTCATACACTCATCTAAATTTCACTAATTTAGACCTGTCCAACTGACTTGTTATGATTCCTCAACTGAGAATTCCAAGTCACATCCCACTACAAACATCATTGGAGATGTTAAGACTAGGGTGAGAATAAGAGGACAAACCCATGATAAAAAAAGTTTGTTTACACTCTTGTTTCTTGTCCCAAATTGAGCTAAAGAAGGTTGAAGAGGCTTAGAAGGATGGAAGTTGGGTTGAAGCAATGCAAGAGGAGCTGTTTCAATTCAAAAGGCAAAAGGTTTGGAACCTATGTCCTCTTCCTCAAGGGAGTACCACAATAGGTACTAAGCGGGTTTTTAGAAATAAGAAAGATGATAGGGGACTTGTTATCAAGAATAAGTCAAGACTATTTGTTCAAGGATGCACACAAGAAGAGGTGATTGATTACACAGATGTTTTTTCTCCTATAGCAAGACTTGAAGCTATTAGGATATTCCTTGCTTTTGCTGCATCCAAGTATTTCAAGGTATACCAACTTGATGTCAAGTGTGCCTTATTTTCTGGGGTGATTGAAGAGAAAGCGTATGTCAAATAACTACCTGGCTTTGCAGACCCAGATTATCCTGACTATGTTTGCAAGCTTGATGAAACTCTCTATAGGTTGTATCAATATCCAAGGAAGTGGTATGAGACACTATCACAGTACGTTGTTTAGCAAGGCTACAAGAGGGGTACCATTGAATGGGGGAACACTTTTCATTAAAGAAATAGGAAATGAATTGATGTTGCTTCAAGTTTATGTAGATGACATCATTTTTGGGTCAACTAATCCGAAGCTCTGCAAAAACTTTGAGAAGCTTATGAAAAATAGATTTGAAATGAGTGCCATGGGGGAACTCAATTTATTTCTAGGAATTCAAGTGAAGCAGGTTGATAATGGCATATTTATAAACCAATCAAAGTATGTGCAAGAATACTTATCAAATTTCATCTAACTGAGTGCAAGGTTGCTAAGACACCCATAGCTAGAAACCACTCCTTATAACCTAATTTTGAGGGGGAGTATGTTGATAAACATCTCTACAGTGCTATGATTAGGTCTTTTATGTACCTCACAACTAGCAGGCCTGATATCATGTTTCTTACAAGTATTTGTGCAAGATATCAAGCCAACCCCAAGATGTCACATATGGTTGCTATCAAAAGGATTTTCAAATATCTCAAAGGTGCTCCTAAACTAGGCCTTTGGTATCCAAAGAATTCTGACTTCAATTTGTATGCCTATACAGATAATGACTATGGTGGCAATAACATGACTGCAAAGTCTACATCTAGGGGATGTCAATTCCTTGATAAAAGGATAGTCTCATGGCAATGCAAGAAACAATCCTGTGTGTTTGCATCAACTGCTAAAGATGAGTACATTGTTGCTGCAAGCTACTGTGCCCAAGTGCTTTGGATTCAGAATCAGATGCTGGACTATAGATTTAACTTTAAAAAGACTCATATCCACATAAAAAACAATAGTGCTATCTCTATTACAGAGAATCCTGTGTAGCACTCAAAGACAAAGCACATCAACATCAGGTATTATTCGATTGAAGATAATTCTAAAAAAGGATTAATAAAACTAGTCAAAGTTAACATAAATGAACAATATGCTGATCTGTTCACATAAGCTTTTGATGAATAGATATTTAAGTATTTTGTATCAGCTATTGAGATGATTAACTTTGATTAGATTTTCTTAAATTAAATTCAAGATTATTCTTCAAATATGTATGTCTTAAGTTGTCTATATTATCACCTATATAAGTGCAGTTTACCTTGGGAGAAATTTTTTAAAATGACATCCCTTATAATATTGAAAATTTTAAGATATATTTTCTTTTGGAAGACATTAAGTTGACTTCAGAAGAAAATTATGTCTTCAAAACTAATAACTACTTACTAAGAACTTTACCTTCAGAAGAAATTCTGATATATCTTTCGAAACTTAAATATGCTTTTAAGTACTTATATGTTTTGAATGACAATTTTATTTCAAAATCAACTAAGTCTCGAAAGCTTTATTTATCCTTTGAATAAAACTTTGAAATTTAATATCTTCCGAAACCAAATATATCTCGGAAGCAAAATACTTTAACTACTTTTTTCTTTTGAAGAAAATTATGATCAAGCTAAGGAATATCTTTTGAGGTCAAATTGGCTTCATAAGTTTTCTCAAAACTTTTAAAGACAGATTACTTTTGGAAGATTTTAGAATTCCAAGAAAACAAACTTTTTAGGCACTTTTTTAGAGTTGGGCCCAGTATCCGGATTTCAAATTTTATGCTTTTGTATTAACTTTGTCTCAAATCTAACCATATAAATATATCTTCAACGGTTCCCCCTCTTTGTCCTTCATCTTCATCTTCAAAAGTTCAAACCTTAAATTCACCCACAAACCAACTTTGTTCTTAGCTTTCTTACTCCAAAGCTTCCTAAAATGGCTAACCCTGAAGCCCAAAACCAACAAGATATTTCCATGCAACTTCACAGGAATCATAATCAAGTTGCTCTGTTGTTATCTAAGAAAGATCATGTTTCTTAGATGTTTGGAACTTATTTTTTCACTCAAACTACCTCATTACACTCACAATCAATCCTCCATTGTATGAAGAACAACTCCTAGAGTTCTGGAGGACCTGCCAAGAGGTCATCTTGGATGGTGAGAAGGCACTGTCTGTCGCAGTGTAGGGGAGGACAATTTTAATCAATCCACCCAAAATCAATTCTCATCTGAGGCTGAATGATGAAGAATGCGAGTTGTCCTTCCCCACATATTCTATAAATAACTCATTCAAGCAGGTGGGCTATGAAGGGAACTACTCTATCAGAACCTTTAAGTAGGGTAAGTTTTCCTCTCAATGGAAGTACCTACTCCATGTTGTAATCCACTCTCTATCTAACAATCATCATGATTAGGACCAGAGTCCGGAGGACTTATCCTATATAGTCCATGGGACGGTTCAAGGGGCCAAGTTCAAGTACTCACAGTTTGTCTATACAAACTTGCTTGTTAACTTGGACTTCTTAGAGTACTATCTGTTCCCTAGATATGTTCAACATAATTTTTAACTATGAACTAGGCTCATAGTTAAGGGGGACATGTAATACTTTTAAATTAGGATAGATGAAGCTCAGCATCTTTAAAATCTTAAAATCCTTGATTGCAACCAAAGCAAGGAATATACTATCAGCTTCAAGTCTTCCTACAGGAGTAAAAACATCTTTGTAGTCAATCCATTCTTTTTGAGTGTACCCTTGAACAACTAGTCTTGCCTTGTTCTTGATGACAAGTCCTCTATCATCCTTTTTGTTCCTAAAAACCCACTTGGTACCTATTGGCATCTTTCCATGAGGAAGAGGACATAGGTTCCAAAACTTTTGTCTTTTAAAATGAACCAGCTCTTGCTGCATTGCTTCAACCTAGCTTCTATATTTTAAAGCCTTGCCAACTTTCTTTGGCTCAATCTGGGACAAGAAGCAAGAGTGCAGACACATATTTTTATCATGAGGTTGTCCTTCTGTTCTCACCTCAGTCTCAACATCTCCATTGATATTTGTAGTATAATGGGACTTGTGGATTCTCAATTGAGAAATCATAGCAAGTTGATTTGATAGATCTTAAATAGTGAAATTTAGATTTGGTGATTAAGTATTACCCACCACATCGGTACACTTATCAAGTGTAACTTGATCCAAAGAGTGTGACATCATTGATGTTGTCTTCAGTGGAGTGATTGTCAGCATCATGAAATTCTTGATCACTTTCACCATCTCCATCTCCTACTACATTGGATCATTTGAGTTTTATGCCTTATTTCTAGAATTGGTATGCACCTCAAATGTATCAGCAGAAGAGTTTGTCATGGTTGGGTTGACAGCAATTCCACTTGCAAGGTTGGTTACCACTGGAGCTGAAGGGATTCTATCATTTAGTCTTCTAAGCTCAAATCTTGGATCAGGGTCTCCTTCTAATATGTTACCTGTAGATCCTGAAACATATTTACAATATTGGTTAAAACAGTTAGTAACTAAATCAAGATCAAATAGCTAATCAGGACCAAAACCTTTCACACTGGGAGTGTGCTCATTGAAGGTCATATTGGCTGACTCTTCAACTACTCTAGTTCTAAGATTGTATACTCTATAAGCATTAGCTTAGGAAGAGTATCCAATAAAGTATCCATCATCTGATTTCTCAAAAAATTTGGCTATTTGATCTTTGGTATTCAAGATGGTGCATCGTCATCCAAATGACCCGAGGAAACCAATGAAAGGCCTCTTTTTATGGCATAGTTCATAAGGAGTCTTACCATGAGTTTTGACTACTACAAATCTATTCTACACATAGTTGGCAGTGATGATTGCCTCTGCTTAGAAGGTGATGGGTAGTAATATCCTTGCAGCCTCAATAAGTGTCCTGTTTCTCCTTTCAGTAACACCATTCTGTTGAGGATTTATAGGAGCAGTATATTGTCTTGTAATGTCCTTTTTATCATAAAATATATCAAGAATTTGGTTCTTGAATTCAGTTCCTTGATCACATCTTATAATCTTGACCTTGCGATCACATTGATTCTCAATTTTTAGAATGAATTTCTTTAAGATTTAAGGGTTTTCATCCTTATTTTTAACAAGAAGATCCAAGTATATCTTGTGAAGTCATATGTAATCATAAGGCAATATGAAGTTCTTCCTAGACTCATTACACTGATGGGCGAAAGAGATCCACATGTAAATAAGTATACGGGAGTAGTGATGGAGTTCATTTCCTTTTGCTTGTGAGACACCTTGTGTTGCTTTCCTTTTAGACATGCAACACAATGGTAATCACTTGAAAACTCTTTCTTTGGCATATAAACAAATCGTCTTTAATTAATTTATTCATGTTCTTAAAGTTTACATGACATATTGTTTTATGTCAATGGAAAGACTCATCACTATTGGCTTTGGATTAGAAGCAAAAAACTTCTCCTAATAGGGAGCTTTCCTGTAAATCCATCTTGCACATGTTCTCTTTTCTAGGGGCTCTAAGCAGGATATGCTCTTGCGAAATGACCTCCCCGGGCTTGAGAACAATGCAATCATGCTCAGTGAAGAGCATGTTATGTCTCTGGTTACAAAATTGAGATAAACTAAAGAGATTGTATCCAAGCTCTTTGACAAAGTTTACCTTCTCAGTACTGAGCATGCCATTGGTGACCCTGCCCCTTCTTGTGATTTAACCACTTGATTCACCTCCGAAAGCAACTGGCCTTCCATCAATTTTCTCAAAGTTTTGAAGCAAAGAGCCATTGCCTGTCATGTGCCTTGAACAACCACTATCAATGATCCATACATTTCTTTTGGTCTTTAATCGTTCTTGCATATGAAAAAGAGATGGTTAGTTACATTTGGAAACCCAAGCCTTCTTGGTCTTAGGCTAATCAATATGAACTGAGGATAGTTCAACAGTTATTGATCCTATATGCAAGCTTTGAGGATCCTTGGTGATTGTTGATGAATAAACTTCTGTCATATGGCCTTTCTTTATCTTCCACACCAACTTTGGAATATTAGATTTGGCATTCAAAATTTGAAAAGTTTTGATAACTTTGGAAGTTTTGGAGACTGAACCTTCAGAAGCTTTTGCATATACTATAGCAAACCTTAGTATCTCGAAAGCATTCCTTTCTTCTGAGACCAAATTTCCTTCCGGAGATAGTTTTCCACCTATCTTCTTCTAGTTCACCTAGTAGATTCTGAAGGAAAGTAATTTTCCTTTCGAAGCTAATTTCTTCTTCCTGTTAGAAGTCTTTTTTTTGTTCATGTGGATGGTACTCTTAGAATTGTATATGCAATCCTTAGCAAAGTGAGTTGTATCACCATACATGATGCATTCAACATGCATACTTCTAAGGGTCTTCTTCCAAAGAGAAGGTTGAGCTTGATATCTTTCTACTTCTTCATCTTCATAAATGATGCACCAGGCTTCTGAGGGTGAAGCTTGCTCTTGGAGCTAGATGGTTCAGGCTATGCAGCAATGGTGCATATTTGTTCAACCTTCATCATTTACCCAGAATGGTTTGAACTTGAACTAATACTTATGGTACTAGAGTCCATAGTTGAGTGCTTAGTATTCATCACTTCAAATCTAACAGAGAAAAAGTCTTGTTTTTGGTTATGATTGAAAATGGGCTTGATCTATTAGGCTTTCCTTGATTTTCTTTTAGTAGCCCTGATCATTCTTTATAGCTGACTTGGCCATCCCTGGTTCTGTCTTCTTTCTAGAAGTATATTGACCCTTCTTAGGATGAACCTCCTCACTCAGTTCTGGTTCATCCTTCAGTATATCCTCCTTATCTTCATCCTCTTCTTGGATAGGGTCAATGTTGTTCCAGGAGCACTTGAATCAATCAAACAACAATGAAGATTTGGATCAAAATGATAAAATATGAAGAATTTGTATGAACACTCAAGAACATCAATGAAAAACCCCTATTTGATCCATATTGATTTGCATATTATATTGTTTACATGGAAACCCTCAAATCTAGCTCATTCAAGCTTGTTAAACCCTAATTACCACTTTTCTATTTATAGTGAATATAATATTCACTAATGACACATTAAGCCCCTAGACTTAAACTAATTAGGAAAAATACAAATAAAACATAAAAAATGACTAAAATGTGATTAAATATATTTTGTTGACACAAAATATATTTATTAACAATAAACTCCTAGTCAAATAGATCTTCAACTTCTCATCTCGGGTCTTCGTCCCGGACGCATCGTGTTTGACTTTTACGTTAACTTTGACCGTTGACATGGACTTTGTTGACTTTGATTGTGTTGATAATATTAGACTATATTTCAGACCCAACAGTCAATGAGGGGCAAATCATCTTTACTAGTTTCACACCTTGGAGATCTTACAGATAATAATATATATGGAGGAGCTATCTTACTTGATCCCAGTCCCTGCCTGTTTTGATAACAAATCTTTTCATGCAATAATGAGGTATGATGTTCTTGAAAGTTTCCTCTTCATGAACACACTATTTTCCCTGGCTTTGCTGATCATAATCTCAGCCTGACATTAAGTTAACTTGGTAATAAGATCTTCTATTTAAGTCTTGTAATTTGTGTGCTCATGCTTAAGAGTATAAATTGTTTTCTCTAAATATTTTATTTCTAAGTTTATAGTCATTTTCAGCTCTTTTGAAATCAACTTTTGAGTATTTAAAGACTCAAGGTTAGATCTCACTTCCAAGTTATAGGACCTATACATGTTTACTTTAGTAACACATTCAGGTGTATAGGGATGCTCTAATACATTGGCTTCATCATGGTCAGCCATCAGTGCTTGATTTGTAGAAACATCCTCTACCTAAAAGCTCCAGTCGAAGCCTCCCTTTTCAACAACAGTGGCTTGTTGTTTTAGTTGGTTTCGCTTCTTAGTTCTGGGAGCTGTATCAGCGTAGCTTGGTCTGGATTGTGCTTGGACTCCACTTGTCCTTGGTGCTTTACACTCTCTAATAAAATGTCCCATTTGGTAATAGTTGTAACACTTCACTTTGGCTTTACCCAGTCCAAACTTTCCACTGGATACATTGCTAGAAAACTTTCTTCCGGTTCTCTTGTAGAACTTCTTGGCACTATGAGTAAGAAGAGGCATTTGCTGGACTATCTCCATATACTCCAGGTCATCTAGATAGATACAATCCAAGTGTTCAAGAGTGAAGAGAAAGTTGCCACAACTTTCATCAGAAGACACAAAGGCTTAAGATGAGCTTGTCTCTTGGAATAGGCTTCCTTAGATGTAGCTCTCCCGTGGTGTCTCCGGGAAGGTGATGAAAGGGCAATTTATAAGTTGTTAGGATTGCAGTTGTGGTTCTTTGCTATCCATTTCAACCACATGGAGGGATGAACTCTGTTGATTGCTGGAAGAGCTATTGGATGGATTCTACATGTTCATCTCCATCTAGAAACTTCTTAGGATACCATACAACTTTGTAAGAGTAAGAGTGGAAAGGTTTTAAGTTCTCTAAATAGCCACACAGTAGTGTGTCCATTGTCTGGGAAGAGAGAACACGAACTTCCTTACAATATCCCTATTCTTAAGTTTAACTCCAACATCCATCAGATAATCTACAATCTCAACATATCTAAAGTATTATTGAGTCATAGTTTCACCTGTTTTGCAGGTGAAAATCTCAAACTGCTGCTTCATGAGATCCTTCTTGTTTTCCTTGGTTTCCTTAGACCCTTCATACATAAGATTCAGTGGATCCTAGATCCACTTTGTAGTTTTGAACTTCTTGAAGCCTCTATAGATAGAGTTACGAAGAGCAGTTTGTATAGCGGGTATAGCCTTCTAATCTATATCAATCTTCTTCCAATATTTCTCAAAATAGTTAGCCACTTTATTTGGAATCATTCCACCACCAGCAGTAGCTGAAGTGGTGCTTGGGTGTGAGGTCCTAAGACAACAGATCTTCGCATACTGCTGTCTTGAGACTTGATGAAGCGTTCCATTCTTTAGCACCAAGTATCAAAGTTATCAGGAGTGATTAGTGGAGATTTTCTCATGGTGCCAGTTTCCATGCCAGTCTTAGTGACAGCTGCCATTTGACTTAGTAAGTGTTTTATGAAATTGAAGAGATTTAAGATGGTGAGATATTACAATCAAGAGCCTAAAAATCTCTGATACCAATTGTAGGACTAATTAAGGGTGATGCAACAGTTTCACAAGGTTGGAGAGATCAATCACTTTATAGAACAAATAGAGAACCGATAAAAGAAACAAAGAATAAGAGTAAAGAACACAAGAAGAACACAAGTATTGGTTTTCAAGAATGATATATATTGCTCTAAAGTGTTTACAATTGTTACAAGGTTTAGTCCTAAGGACTAGAACATGAGATACTTTATACTACATCCTACAACAGCCATACTTTGAAGGCCAACTGAAACACTAATCTAAACAACAAGTGGGTCAGCACTATATGAAAGTAGATCAGAGAAAGCATGTCTTCTTTGTCTTTAGAAGAAATCAGTCTTCATTTCATAGGCTTTGGAAGACTTTGTGTTTGAAGTTTCGAAAGACTTCATCTTTGGCTTCAAAAGATTTGGTCTTTGGCTTCGGAAGATTTTACACTTAGAATACTTTTCTATGAAGAGTGTAAAACTTCTGAAGTAAGTTTCACGTACATCAGTGCATGCATGTTGTAAGCTCTTTGGTTTCTTTGGTTGCATCAGTAATTTCTAATATAATCTTACAAACTCCCCCTAGGCTGATGCTACCAAAACAGAGAAGGTTATTCAGATATTTACAGTCCTCATTAGGATCAAGATGATTCCTTTCTTCATCAATTGGACAGGATCCCTTAGACTCTCATAATACCTTCTTATGTCATAAAGATCATGCAGAGGTAGAACAAGCATGTCTTTCAAAAAATAGACATCTTGACCTCCTTGATCTCTGATGACATACCACCTGTCTGGATTTGCAGCAAAGGTCCAGGACAGGATGGGTCTTCCAGCTGCAAGAGGTTGTGCTTGAGTTGAAGTTGGTTGAGCAGCCTCTTTTGCAATTCCTCATTATGCTCTGACTGTTCCTGAGGTGTGGAGGTGGATGCTTTTGACTTCTTCTTAGAAACACTCTTTATGGCCATATTTTTCCACCTCTTTGAAGTATTTAACTGACAAGACTGGTCTTTAGCACCAGGTTGTTCTGTTATGTCTTTCTCAATTAGGTCCTCTTCCCTCACACGTTTAGAGAAAAGGGAGCAGAACCATGCTATGGATTAGAAGATGAAGTTGGATAAGATAATGGATTAGAAGATGAAGTTGGATAAGATGCAACTGTAGGTCCAGGTTCCGTGTCTTAGTGGGTTCAACCTTGACCTCAACCTTCGGAGGAGCTTGACTTGGTAGAGAATGCAAGTCAACAAGCTCCCCCTTTTTAATCTTCTGCTTGATCAATCTAATATGCTCATTCATAGTGGATAGAGACATTGGACCGAGCCTCCTTCCAAAGAATCCATACAGCTTCAAGAAGCTCATCATCCTCTTCCTATCAGCAGACTTCTCTTAACTCTTTTGGATGATGGCTCTTGACTTTATAGCTTCTTCCCTCATCTTTCTCATTGCAGCCTTTTGTTCTTTAATAACTTGTTGTTCCAGCTGCTTAAGATACTCGAACACAATGTACTCATATGATAAGGGAAGAAGTCTAGATGCCTGATAAAGACCTGTGACACTCAGGTAGTTGATCATATTTTGTCTATCAACTTTCTTGTCTACCTGAGGTTGTTTAGTTGCAACAGCCTCTATCTCAGGGCTTTCTTGAACTGGGGAGAGGATAGGAGCATCTTTGTAAAGCCTTTTCTGCCTTTTTTCTTCTGTAATCTTGAGGAGCAACTATGCATCCTCTGCCTCCTTCCTCTCCTTAGATAGCTCTATATCTACTAGTTCATTAAGTTCCTCTAAAGGAATAGAGATGAGTTCATCCATATTGTAGTTCCTGGTCCCCAAGTAGTTTAATCTGGCTAACCTCAACTTATCATCTTGAGTATTTGGCCTAGGGGCAGCCTTGATTGCAGCTTCCATGAAGCCTCGGGACCCACTTGAACTCTCTCCCCTTAGCGTACTCTTCCTCTCTCTCCTCCTCCTCAATCTCCTTAGGAGTCGCTTTCCTTTTCCCCTTGTCACTCACAGGCCTTGGTGACTCAAGGTGGAGAGAGCTTTGGTCTTCATTGCCTGATTCAGCAGTCAAGCTCTAGCCAGAGAGAGGTTGTGAAGCACCTTCACCAGCTGGTGCCTCACTGAGGGTAGAGGATATTAAAGTAGTTCGTGTGACAAGATTCACAGGTTCTATCACCGGGCCTTTAGTCAAGGTTTCCCCTTCTAAGTTAATCTTAGGGTCCACCTTAATATCCAGTTGACCAATGACATTTCCTGTTTGCCTTTATCTTTTTCTATATCTGAACTCTTCAACAATCCTGTCTTAAATCCTCTCAGCCTGTCTGTCAGCTAGCCTATTTTGACTTGGGTTGGAAAGTGACATATGGACTAGAGGAAGACTGTCATAGTAGTTCACCGTCTGAAAGTTGAAGACCTCTTGCTGCCCCTTCAATTTATGCAGTATTAGGGCTCTTCTGTCAGTATCATACCTCCACCCTAGTATTTCATTCTCAGCACCATAGGATGGGGCAGACATAGCCCTTGGAATACCCTCCTCAAACAAACTTTGTATGAGTGAGTCCATATTAATGTGGACATGAGGTGGTTGCTAAGTATGGACAATTGCAAATGAGGATGGTCAATCCTTAATATCCATACTCGGTGAAGAACTCCCAGGTTCTATGATTGATTGGACTTTCTCCCCCATTTTTGGTAGCATCACCCTCTTGCATAGGTGAGCTAGGGGTTAAGTCTGTCACATCCTCAGGTTCTTTTGTTCCTGATTGAGTCCTCCTTAAAGGTTTCCCAGCTAGTTTTTCCTTGTGATCATAAACCTCAAGTTGTTGATCATGGACCCTTCTTGCAAGGTAGTCACTTGAGATTCAAAGTGACTAACCTTGGAGACTAAATAGGTACATATTTTGGTTAGTTTGTGCACCTTTAGTGTCATGTTCCCCTCATCTTCATTTAGAAGACTCATTGGGGGAAGAGAGATTTGGAGAGATTTGGACCTAAGTCTTCTTCCTTATCACCAGCATGTTGTTCTTGGTTGTTAGATTTCCCCTTCACACTAACAACTTCAATTGAAGTGTCAATGGACTGGGTTCCCATGGTTGAGATCTTAATGATGTAATCACATGCTAAAATGAGAGCCCCTTCCATATGGATCTACTGAACAGGTTCAGGGAGATCCACCTCAGTAGTAGGTAGATGATGTGGTCTAGATATGGGAGAGGCACTCATCTTTCCTTGAGCAGGGGTGGAGAAGAGAGACTTATAGTACTCATTGAATCCCATATCTTCATCATTATAGAATTCTAGGTTGTGAATTGGTTGGTTTAGATCAAGAGGCTGGGGATGGTATTGCCCCCTGAAGGTTGCTCACTAGAGTTTTGAGACTCTGAGTGAAGCCTTAAGGCTGTTAGGATTGTGAGCTCATCAGTCTGAGCATGAGGGGTGAGATAGGAGTGGTTTGCTCCTCAGGGGAAGTAGGAGCTTTAGTGTGCACTTCCTCCTACATAGGTGATGATATGGGGCCCTGCACAAGCTGAGTAGCTTGTGCAGGGGTTTGTTTGGATTTTCTTTGGTAGGTGATGGTTATATGTGGCTGTGTGGGTTGTTGTGAAGTAGAAGCTGTGGTTTCAACACTAGCTGGTGCTGCTAGGTTACCACCTTGAGCAATGAGCTCTAACATTTTTGGGACAAGGGTTGTTTCTACCCCTAAGAAACCCATAGTAGGCTTTCTTATTTTTTTAATGATGTCGGGTTTCATCTGT
>BJCO01376536.1:0-10673 GCA_018326465.1 Flaveria floridana | reverse complement strand
TATATATATATATATATATATATACTACGTTAGTACCCCGTGTATTACACGGTTTAAATAATTAAATAAAATAATAAATTGTAATTAATAACAAATTATAAGTTATAAAATGATCTTTTAATATAAGATATTATTGACATTGCGTACGAGTGATAAAAGAACGATATTATTTTTTATACTTTTTTTCTAATTTTTTTGTTTTTTTTCCCAAAAGGTTGGTTTTTAAATAAATTGTTTCAAAAAAAATCATTTATAAAAAGTACCATTTTTAATAATTTATTTATTATAACTTTAAAATTTAATACTTTTTGTTTCATAAGAATTTTATTTTTTAAAAGCCACAGGTTTGAAAATATATTGTGTTTTTTTTAAAATTTGGTATTTTTTTGAAAAAAATTATTATCTTATAAAAAAATAATTTTTTTACGAATTGCATTTGTAGAAAATCTCTCTTTTAAAATTATATTTATAATATGAAAAGAATTAAATAATATCATTTGTAGTTAATATAATATTTATCATGAGAGAGAAGCGAGAAAATAAAACTTAGTAACTTTAAAATTGTGACAAGTGACATACAAAAACCTATATTTATCAGTATTGATAAATAAGTATACAACAAACCCTCACTTTGTTAAGAAGATTAAAATGAATACTATATGCAGTTTCAATGCTTAGGACCTAATGATAAATCTATAAAAGGAATTAAGACTAAAAGGTGAAAGAATTGTAATCAAAACAACTAATTTTGATACTGGACAATCGATCATAATGATACAAATTAAGATGGAACACCTTTAACCAGCAGCTAAGCTTGAACTAGTTTATAAAAGAGGCGGGGGCGAAAGAAGTTTCTATTAATGGGGGCCAACTCAATATATATAAAAAATGTAAACTAATGGGCAAAAAATTAACACTATTAACGGAAAAAAATAGACAATGGCCCCCTCCGGCCCTAGTGAATCTCCGCCCATGCCTCAACATAATTTGTTACATGCGCAACTCTATTTAGATCTTACTAGTTAAGGTAACTCCGTGAACGAGTTTGATATGTAAACCTAATATATATACAATGTTGATGATCATGATCGAACTATTGTACGCATTATATATTTCTATTCATTGCGCCAGGATAAACCAAAATTGGTTCATTCATTTAGCCAAATCTCCTGCTTTTATACCTAAATAATATAATTAATTATATATTTTTTGTTGATTATTTACTCGATAAAAGTTAATAACTTGAGATTGTGCTATATGAATGGATAAAAACCTATGATGCTTAAAAACTTGCATGAAAATTGAATATTAATTGTGCACATGAGCATACTCCAAAGAGTAATTAGAAAAAGAAACCCAAACAAGCTAAGATCGAATGGCAACATGACTTATAAAAATGCTAAAAATGGACAAAATCAAATAATCATCATGAGCACTCTCCTTATTCAGAAACAATAAATGAGCAGGTACACTAGATTATGACCTAATACTTTTATATATATACTCTCGTGTTGGATCTCTTATATATACACATTTATACATCTTTTTGTGTATGCTCGTATATATAAACTCTTATCTACCTACACGTTTAAGTTTTAATGCTCATTGTATATACACATAAACCCTAATATACTTTTATTTAGAAAAATTACATAGGTACGCTTAACATGACGTTATGATATTGCCACTAAAATGTCCCTATTATTTGCCAGGGACATTTTTATTAAGACTAATGGACTAATCCAAAATATAATGAGTATGATTACGAGGATAATTTAATAACTTTTGTACATGTACATGTTAATACGTTTTTAGTAACGGTTTAAATTAGAATCCAAGTGTTGGACCCCATGTAAACTTAACAATCTTCGATTAATGGGATGTATATGAATATATGTGATGGTGTGACATGCACTTTGTTCAAAATATATATCATAATGGTACACGAATTGCAATACACAGTCGATAGATCACATGAGTGTGTGTGGATTTGTGCATACATCGCACACACAAACGTAAAAAGAGTAGTTACTTTATGGTGCAATGTTTGGGTAAATTCAAGGAGCCATGCATAAACCCATGTGTTGCCACAACCTTATAAAAGACAAGCAAATATATACGTACAGATCAATTCCTCGTGTAAACATAAAACAAATCGACAAGCTCTTACATTCATGCATGCCACCTTCGATCTCTCTCCATACTTTGTTTACATTAATAATGTGTAAGGGTGGGTTGACTAGCTCATTTAATAAATACTCTATTTTTTACTTGATATAATATAGCTGCTTCGATCATATAAAATATTTTGTTGGAAAAATGTGGTGTTTCATATGGTAAATATTCTCACAGAAAGTGAATCATCCAACAATGATCCTTCACATATTAAGTAACTTTTTTTGAACGGCAGATTTTATAAAAGCAAACCAAAAGAATACAAAAATATATATACAAGATTATAAAACTACATCACACATTAAGAACTCTTCCAGATGTATTTGACGATTCAATTGGTCGGCTTAACATTGTTGTTGAGTTCTTTTTCATTTCTTGTTCTCCAAAAATGGCAACATGCTGTGAAGAAGATGGCATTAATTTACTATAAGAGACTTTATTTTAAAATGATATGTGTTCTGGACCTAGAGATCTTTCTACCTGATGTTCTCATGTTTATCTTTGAATGTCCTCCAATATTTTCCAGTTAGTGTCGTGTAACCAAATTCAACAGTGTAAATTTTATGATCAATATAAATACTTATAATATATAGATCGAGAGATGTGTCACACAAATTTTTTTTATCATGTTGGTTTATTAATTTGGTTAAAGTTTTATGATTTTTTATAATTAGATGTTATGTTTAGCTTCGTAATATTTCAAACCTAATGACTACCAATTGTTCTAAATCTCCTGAAAAATTCAAAAAATTTCTATACGATATATGATTATTTGAATTCAGTGCAAAATACACATATGGTGAATATGATCATGTAAAAAAGTCCAGATATAGCCTAATAACCATACATATCTAAGTGCGTACGAAGTGGATGTGGGGAAAAGCATCTCTGGAATTCTAGATAATTCAACTGTTAAGTATGAAATATGAAGACAAAATTTAAAATTAAATTAAATTAGTAAAATATGAAAAATTGGGAGCAAGGATTTACTCAAAAAAGAGAAAAATACGAAGAAAATGGAAATAATGAAAGCATGATGAGGTAACCCTAATGTGAAACGCGAGAAAAAATGGTGAAAACTAACACGACTCCTTATGCTCTAATGTTAGTAAAAATGGTATCTTTTAAATTATTCAATTATATATAAGTGAATATTTGTTATTTGATATTGATTTTGTATTCAACTTAGACTATGTATGTTTGTATGTGTATATATTATTATATATAGAGACACCTTAGTCTCTCTCACTTTTCCTTGTTGGGAGAAGTTTATGATATTGGTCCCTCACAAATCTTTTGGAACTAAATGATATAAAAAGAAGCAAACCAAGAGAGTGATAAAGTCCATATCTTCTGTCATTTTCATTTCCATTCCATCTTCATACTACACCTTGCATTTCCTACAAAGCAAACATCTTTTGTTCAAATTCGTTGAACAAATAGTAACCATCTATCGACATATCTACTTCACATTTAATGCTTTGATTTTCCATCATATTACAAGTAGATATCACCTAGCTACTTCATCACCCTCACATACAAACAAATATATTTGTTTGCTTGATGATATTAATGATCGACCTTCTCCATTAATGATGTCAAGAATGCTTCTATCATCATCATCATGTGTTCTTCTTATTCTTTTGTGTATTTCTCATGAATGTAATGCTAGACATCTTAGTACCATCAATGATCATGCCCTCGAGAACAAGGCGAAACTTCTTAGCCACTCAACTATCAAGGTTAGTTTAATCTGGTTGATTAACACTTTGTCCTTCTACTTTGAGGCACATGTTGATTCTCTTTTTCTTAATTAACCTTATATTAGAACCTTTTTAGGGTCTTGGAGATGATGATCTTAAAGTTGAAAAGGGTGTGAAATTGAAGGATGAGACAAACATTTACAATGAACATTTCAAGAAAGACATCATGAACAAAGACCAAAAAATTAAGAAATTTAAAGAGCTTATTCATCGTCATCTACGACAACATCATCCTAAGTCTATCACATTTCAAGTCCCACCGAAGAACAAGCGGACCGATCAGCAACCTGGTTTTAATCTCGACTATTCGCCACCTAAGACCCACCCTCCTAGTCACAACTAAGATCGATACTTGCATGCTATGGTGTTACTTTCATTATGAGAAAGTAAAAAAGAGAGTGAGTTATTATATATCTTCTGACTTTTGCTTAATAGCGAAATTATGGATCGAAAAACTTGTTCTTTTTGTTTTTTTAGGGTTTGAATGACCTTCACGATTACTAATGGCCATGTTCATGATCAATACTATCTTTGCTACAAGATATTAGTATTATAGTATAAAAATTTTCAAAAGAAAAACAAAAGGATGAGAATGCAATATAAGTATGTTAAGGGCTAGGCCTTGTTTAAATGTACATTGAATATTCGAATATATGAGTTTGGGGAAGTTTGGGGAAGTTTGGAACAAGTTATATGTTTTTTTAATCTTATGCTGCGTCTTATAATATGTTTTCTATATATATAAAGATGAGAACTATATATTTGAGATAATTCACTCCGTATATCGCAATTGATGTATAATTTGAAATCTATACTATATAATAAAAGAGTAACTAGGATGTCACGTGGTACTCTCACGTTCCCGCCTAAACTAATATATTATTGTAGTCAAGTTTTTTATTCTAAGAAACTCAATTAAGAGTAATAATTCATTTTGTTTTAAATTTAATTTTTTATATTATCAACTTAATTGTGTAATCATATTGTTTTGAACTATACATATTTTTATAGCTAAATAAGATTCAATTAAAAAAAAACTAAAAAGAAAAAAAATATTTATTGATATATATATTTATTTTAGATTAGTGTGATTTTAACATAACTAGTTTTAATTTTAAATGAGTCAATTATATATGATATTATTCAAAAAAGTATATGAATATTTATAATTTATAAATCTAACTTTTTATTTTTCATTGTTATAGTAATACGTAACTTAACTATACGAAATATCTATACATTTATGAATTATATTGTTTTCATATTTTTAACCCGTGTATTACACGGATTTACTAAAACTAGTTAAAGATATATATGGATAATTCACTCCGTATATCGCAAATGATATATAATTTGAAATTAAAGATATATATGGACAATGCACTTAAGTTAGAGATCTCATGTTCGAATATATATCTTTTACTGTTCTACTATCTTTAAATTTTCAATATTTATCACCTAATCAATCATTAATTATTAGCCAAACACTGAACTTTTTAACGCTTCAATTATTATTCCTTAAGAGTTAAAAACCACTATAATTAAAACATTGGTTTACATTTTATTTATATTTTTTTTTTCAAATTACGTATTTTCTGTAGAAGTTTTGAAAAAAAGGTTTTCACTTTATATCTTATTCTTTTCTCAAATTAGATAAGAAATTTCCTTGAATTATCATAAAATAGCTATTACCAAAAAGTTATATATGTTTAAAATATTTTCTATAAAACAATATAAAAACTTTCCATCGATTATTATATTTTAATAAAGAAGAAAAAATTCCACGTTTTTCTTTTACTTTTTAAAACCCTATGTTATATCTTTTTCCTTTGAAATGTTCTATTATTATAATTTTATCACAGTTAAATAGAATGTAATTAAAATTAATATAAAAGACATAAATTCATGTTAAAAGTAGTATGTTGGAAAAACATTTTATAAAAACAATTTAAAAAAAGTTAATAATAATATTGGTGCATTTAAGATGACCTAATTAATTTGTTTTAGATTTGGTGCATTTGTACCTAGTCAATATGTATTTGTGTAATTAACACCTCATTGGTTAAGTTATAGTAAAAGTTTATTTATTATATTAGATTAGGGTGTAACTAGAACATAGACCAGGGTGTAATTACTAATTAGAAATACCCTTTAAGTAAACACAGATAAAATGTGTATGGAATTAATTGTTTGAGACGCATATGGATTACGATATGGTTATGTCTCCGTCTTAATTAATTAACCCAACATTATATAACATTTTATTTAGGGAGGTAAATCATGTTCCTCAATACATGAAAAACCCTTAATTCTTTCACAAAGTCTTAAATAAAGCCTTAAAACAAAACAGTGCTCATCAATTTATTTCTTAAACGGGTAAAATAAACGCTCACATTTATAATTTTAATATAGGATAACTTTGTAAAATAGTAACAATTTTTAAAAATGTTTCAATTATATAACTTAAGTTTAAAAAGTGTTCAAATTACATCATTTAACTTTCATGTTTTATTTAAATTACTAGTTTTAACGCAATATTTTATCTATATGTGTAGATTCGTAAATGTAAAAAAAAAATCAATATTGGTGTAAGTTTGCTTAAACTGTAAATATGGTTTTTTTTTTCTTTTTTTTCAAAACTTACATCAGCTCCTAAGTTTTTGACATTTATGAATTAATACATATTGTATAAAATTTTTAATACCCCTTTACTATTTATGTACTAATATATTTACTTGTGGATTACACCAACGATAGTAGATATAGAGGTGTTGTAAAATATATATTTACACTTGTTACTTTATTAAGTAAAAACTTACCAATCTCTAACAGATCTAAAGTATTAATGTTTTTATCAACAAAACAAATTTTCTAAAAACTTCTTAATGGTAGTTTCTTAAAAAACGTAATACACCAAGTATTAAGATGGATAAAATATAATAAACATTTAACATCATAATAGTATTATAGAAGTACACAAACACAGACTTACTGGGCTGCTTGCCCCACACCTTATTTGGGTCTGCAATATTGAAGTGCATTTTGTATTACGATCGAGTATCAACTATCAAGTATGTGATTTGTTTAGTTTGAAGGCCCAAAATTTAAAGCCCATTAGACTATCTTTTAGATTGTGGCCCATCCGCAAAAGGCCCAAACTTTAAAGCCCATTAGACTATCTTTTAGATTGCGGGCCACCCGCAAAAGAACGGTTCTGCCTTCAAAACTTACCATAATATATCTTTTGATTTTAAGGCCAACAATATGAGTTAACTATCTGTTAAAAAATAAATTATTATTATTAACTATATGGTTTTAATAATATATTCAAAAAATAATTAAATATGTATATGACCATAGAAAGTGGTCTCTTTTGAATACTAATGTAATTTATTTGCGGAAAGAAATAACACCTTAAATTTGTATCATTTAAATTTAGTGATAAATTGATAGGGCCACTTGTATCTTGACATTGACTTCTCTAGAGTTATGTGTTTTAGGAGAAATAGCATAATGGTCTTAAGAGATAGTTTGATGGTTTATGATGTATTATTGAACCAATCGATCATTTGTTAAAATACTATAGTATGTATGTTTAACAATTAACTTTTTAATGAAGTTTACTGTAAAAAAATGAAATCGCATAATTAACAATAATTAACAACCAAATATATGATCTTTTGACATAAAGACAATTCTAGAGAAATTAACCGGCTAAAACAACATATAGATCTTCTATTACATATTTCTTTCTACTAAATTTAATATGTTTACTAAATTAACTTTTTAACTGTATGACATATACATAAATCATTTCAATGTTTTAATCTTATATATGTGAAAAAAGAATTATTAGTCGTTAGCAAACTGAACAAAAGACGGGAAATAAAATTAACTTTCTAATAACAAATTTGGCTTTTCGTGTCTTTAGTGCCAATAAGGTTCTTATTTTTTCATCAAGTTTTCTTTTGATTTATGAATGTAAATTAATCCTTTTTAACTTATATATAACTAAAACGACTTGGATCATTCGAAATAAATATATTAAAATAAATAGAGTTTTTTTAATAATATATTAATTTTATTGTCTTAGCCGCTTTAAACTATAGGTTGACCATAGCAAGAAGAATCGGTACAATGTATACAACAAAACAAGTAGTCTTTTAGATTAAAAAATAAAATTTCTAATTGCAAATAAAAACGCATACTTTCCCTTTTTTTATAAATAAGAAAAACTTGTTACCTCTAGTTTGAGTATTAGAAAAACCGTTTTATAATCATTATTATTTAGTTAGATTATGATCAATACAGTTTTCAGTAGTCACGAATTCTGTCACTACTATTACTTATTAATTAGTCTGGTCATCCATTGTTGTTTTCTCATCAAAAGCTAAGCTAGTAACATTACCATATGATTTTTTCTTGAATTTTAAAATAATAACTTTATTATTATTTAATTATCCTACTTTCTATTATTGTTAATAATAACTAGCTAAAACATATATAAAAATACCCTCTGAAATGAAGATTTTAATGAAAATCTCTTAAACATGTAAACATAATTAGCACTCTAATGAATACGTAACTCCTCCTGACACTAAATATGAAATCTCATCACTTTTATCTATGTGTTATGTTATAATATGACATTCACCCGTCTATATAATGCAATTTTTTATTTGACTGTCACGCGCTTGCGTTATGTATGATCTTTTGTGAACTACACTTAGAAAATTCTCATTCACATTTTCTCTATTATTAAAGCCCTTTATGTCATGGACTTCTTATTCATCCATTATGTAGGATCGTGTAGTTCGTACATTAACGTTGACTGTGTAAATGTCCATGCATACAATAGATCTAGCTTTGCAACTGGGTATAGAAGAGTGTCCGAGGACGTTGCTAAAACAGGAACTTATCTTCACAATACATTCTTCTTAGAGAGTTAGAGTTACATTCTCCACTTTCTTGTGCCATCATAGTTTTTAGTGATTGATAATATAATTGCACTTTATATGGCTTCTGGCAACACAAGACGAACAAACTAAACATGATATAATTTATTTCTAGAAAAGAGATATCATGCCGGATCCATAATATGGCTTAATTAACGCGTTTAAAATTAACAATGTTAGTAAGTGAAGTAATTTGAACTAATATACGTATTTTTAAAGTGGGAGCATTTTTTATTTTTATACAACTCGCCAAAAGGAACGTTTACCCTTTACAACATATATATGTTACTTTTAATTTTTAAAATGCATTATCTTTACATATCTATTCCCGACGTGGTTGCTTACAATAGATGAATGATTAGTCCGTGATTGATAATGACAACCACTTTCACTAACCCTAATGAATTAACATAGTAGCTATGTTCTAATTTACGTAATGGCTACTTTAACTACATTGAGAGTCAAAGACACAAGTTTCACAATTTTATTTTTATAAACAAAAATAGCATATTAATGATTGTTTAACTGGTGAGAATGTTCTATACATTAATTCTATTTTTACTGCACTCCGTAATTTTTAAGTATTTATAAATGTATAGAAGCTTTTAATTTTTCATGCTTTATAGATATGAAAATTTAGTTTCATACATTTTATAATTTGTGGTAATAAAATGTTAATTCTTCTAATGATAAAAGAATCGGACATACTGTATAACTGATTTTTCTACTTTTCTATCTTTTACTTCTATTTTTTAATTGTTGATTTTAGATCTGGTGGACCTGAGATTGTGTTTCACGTTGATGTCTACTCATCTTGCATGGAAAGACATATGCACAATGAGTTTTGATGTCATCATAAGGAAGAAAAGGTGGTTTTGTCTTGGCAATGTTTCTTTGCTTTAGTGGCTTTAGAGTATTCAAACCTTTTCTCCTCCTTTAAAGTTTGTTTTCATTGCTTAAGGTTGTTGGTTATTGCCTTGAGAATGCAGAAAAGAACATACATGTCTTTTTTAAAAGATCGATAACACTATTGTACGTCGTCTCAATTGAAATCGACTTCATGATTATTTACACCAGTAATTTGTATCATTTAACTAGATCTGAAAGAAAGCGGACCGCCCGATTAAAATACTTTATAATGATATAAAATGAGGTGTGAGTACGTTGAGACGATCATGATAATTAGGAGGAGGATAATGATAATTAAGAGGAGAGATGGGGTGGTTGACATAAGAAATGTTGTAGATGAAAAGGGTTAAAAAATGAAGAAGAAGATGAAGTAAACATGAAGGATTTAGGGCTCACTTTTTCCACTTGATAGGAGGATTTGGTTTCACTCCATCACATGGAGGGAAAGTGAAAGTGTGAACAAAAACAATCCAAATGTTTATTTCATTAAACAATTGATTAAGACACATTGCATGTCGGTCTCCACTTCCACTACAAAATCAATCTTGTCTACAAATCTAAACCAATAATTAATCACACATCTTAATTAATTTCTCCCTTTAACCAGGCCAACTTGGCATTACCATATACTGGACTATAAAACAACCCATAACCCATTAGAGATGATATATCAGTTAGGGTTTTTTTAATACATATGTTGTAATTATTAATGATTTATATCGCTTTATTATTATTATTATTATTATTATTATTATTATTATTATTATTATTATTATTATTATTATTATTATTATTATTATTATTATTATTATTATTATTATTATTATTATTATTATTATTATTATTATTATTATTATTATTATTATTATTA
>BJCO01376532.1:0-16433 GCA_018326465.1 Flaveria floridana | reverse complement strand
TTACCTGGGGGGGGGGGGGGTGGATTGTGACACCCTATATAAAACCACATCAGCCACGGACAGTAGAGATTTCTAGTTTATAAGGAATGTATAGTCTTAAGGGATAGGTGACATCCCTAGGAAGTTTTCATCCGGGTGAACAAAACGGACAATTTTGATGTTGTAAGGGGACAGGTGTTACAAAAACTGTTCAATGACTTGAAGTAACGAGATAGTGTTCGTGCATGGGTTTAGCCATGAAACGTGCCATAGGGTTAAGGGTGTTACAAGTGTTTATAATCAATATATTTGTAAACATTATTGAAATTGAAGTTTCTTTAATGGGTAAGGTTTCGGAAGTGATATGCTTGGTTTGGAACCATTCTGTTGAGAAAGTTTGGGATGAGTCGTCACTATTAATAAATGGTTATAATGATTGGAAAATATAAATTTTGTTTTGATAGCGTTGAATGTTTAATTAAGGTGTTCAACAATGCACATGCTAATGTTTATGGTATTTGTTTTATGTTGAGTCATTAAGAGAAGTGATATGACATCTTTATGCTATCTGATAAGGAAAATAAACATCACTAATCATGATTATATGCAAAACTTCTACTTTAGGGTAAAATTACATGAAGAAATGTTTGAAATCTTTTGTTGTATGTAATATTAAATCTAAAAAGTCACAAGCTCGTGATAGTGTCTATAATATGTTAATATACGGAGTGCCTTTTATATCTTGCTTTACGGAGTTCTTTTAATTATTGTTCTACCAAGTGCATGTTATATATATGTTTCTCTATGGAATGCCCGTTATATATTGCGCTACGGAGTGTGAGTATACGTTTAACCATTTTGCTTTAAGGACTACAAGTTACAAGTTTCGTGTTTGTGTTATTGTTATCCTCTTCCTGAATGTTATACTCAAACATACATTTTTGTTCTAAATTTCATGCATGTCAAGTTACCAATACTATATGGATAGTTGTAGAGCTGTAAGTCAACCAAACGTCCAGCAAACAATTTTAAACTAAGGGATGTTTGTTTATGTTCGTTTGTTTAATAAACTAACGAACACGAATAAGAAAAATATGTTTGTTAAGTTAAACGAACGAATATGGACAAATGCCACATTCATTCATTTATGTTCGTAAATGTTCAATAAAATATTCGTGAAAGCTCGATAAAGTGTTTGTTTATGTTCGTTTATGTTGTTCATTTAAAGATTTCTTTTTTTACATTATTGGTTTAATTATTATAAATATGAGACCCTAATTATATTATGTCTCCGCTAGCTTTCACTATTTAATCATTTTTAACTTCAATTATATATATTACTAATTACCAAACTTTGTGTGCATCAAGGTTTGCACCATAAGCTTAGTGGGTTGTACCCACTTCTGGGTTTTTTAATCTTTATTTTTTTTATTTTTAATCCCAATACTTTTATATCTTTTATAATTTAACACCTATTAGTTTTCATTTCAACTTTATCCCTTATACTTTTTATATTTTATAAGTTTTATGTTTCGGTTTAAATTTTACGAGTTAACAGACTGCAACGCGTGTGATTTTAGGTTTACGCTTATTTTTCTCCTTTAACGGCAAACCAACTTAGTTATTTTTTAATGTTTTATGTTTTACGTGTGTGGTTAAATGTTTTTATGTCTACTTTCCGTTTGTATTTTTCGTTTTATTTCTTTTTTAATATGAGTTTTTACGGTGCGGATGGTCGCTAATGGTAGTATGAAATTGTTGCTACTTGACATGATTTTACGCCCCCGCCGTGGGGCTTAATACTATTTTATGCTAAAACTAAACAAACTTTTTAATTAATGTGTTAATTTAATTTTTGATGGTTATGCCATATTAAAGCTTGACAAAGTTTCATTTGTGTCCGTATATATTGATGAACATTTGTTTGTATCTAATTGTCTTTGTTTGTGTTTATTTATGTCTAGTAAATGTTTGTGAATAATCCATTTCCCTAATGAACGAACACGAAAGAAATCTTATTCGGTAAGTGTTCTTCAACTCTTCATTAACAACTTCAATTACTTAATGAGTTCGTGTTCGATTATAGTCCTAGATTGTAGTGAAGGGCTTTGTTCGTGTTCGATTACAATCCTATATGGCTGTGAAGAGCTTTATATAACTTGACTAACTTTAGAATCTCGTGTATTACAGGGCCGGGTTAAATAAATAAAATATTAAATATAATAAAATTTCATTAATTATAAAACGAAATTTTAAAATAAGATATAATTGAATTTACGTATGAATAAGAAATATAAATAATAAAATAATGATATCAACATTTTAAACTTTTATTTTTAAGTCTTTTTTTTTACAAAAATAGATTAAACATCTTGTTTTAAAACAAATCATTTTTAAAATGTCATTTTTAAAAATTTCCTCACTATAACTCTCCATTTTAATTAATTTTGGGTTTATAAAAATTTTACTTTTAGAAAAACCAACTTTAAAATATTATGTATTTAAAAAAACGTTTTGATGTTTTAGAAAAAATTCTTTTAAGTAAACTTCACTTTTACTCCACATGGTTTGACATAAATAACGGTTTTCATCTAAATAATTTAAAATCTTGATTTTACTTCGTGAGGTATGTAATTTGTCTCAGATAACTCCAAGCCACTAACAACGTTAGTTTTTTCTGTTAAAATGAAAGACATTTAGGTCTTTTTTGTATTTCAGGACTAATTGTACAACTCTAATGAATGAAAGGATTAGTTATGTAATTTACTATAATTATATACATCATCATCATATCTATCCCCTTCATCCATTTTTTATGTTGATAAATGGTGGCGATGGTGGAGATCATTGAAAGAAAGTCTTCAAATGGCGATGGTGGTTGGCTGCCTATGATTAATGTTTCATTTAGGGTGGAGTGGTGGCGTGTGGTGGTTGGTGTAAGTCGAACCAAAGGTAGTTAGGTGGTTTTGGTATGGCAAAGGTGGTGGCATTTTTAGTAGGGTTGTTGTGCCTAGAAGCTAGGATTTTAGAGGTTTGATGGATGTGATGGTGGGTGATAGATATAACAGGTGGGGTGCGATGGACGATAGAGGTGAAATGTTGGTGCGATAGTGGAGGTGGGTGGTGTTGCAATGGTGGAGGTGGGTGGTGTTGCGGATGGAGGTGGGTGGTGTTGCGGATGGAGGTAGGTGGTGTTACGGATGGAGGTGGGTGGTGTTGCGATGGTGGAGGTGGGTGGTGTTGCGATGGTGGAGGTGGTTGGTGTTGCAGATGGAGTTGGGTGGTGTTGCGATGCTGGAGGTGGGTGGTGATGGTGGTGGCAAGAGGGGGAGGGGAGAGTTATGGGTGGGAAATTATGTAAACTTAACTAAATTACACATCTACTACATTTATCACTTTGAGCATATTATATAACTAGTCTTTATATACAAAAAGTCTAAAATACTCTTCTATTTAATTGAAAAAACTAACGGTGTTAGTGGGATGAAGTTAATTATGATGGATTACAAACCATAGGGAGTAAAATTGCAATTTTGAAATGTTTGGATGAAAAGCGTTATTTGGGTCAAAGTATAAGGATCAAAAGCGAAGTTTACTCATTTCTTTTTATAAAAAAATATTTATTTAGAAATAAAATTAATAAAAAAAATCTTTTTAATATATTAAAAAATATTTTAAATTTTAAAAAATCAAGTAATATTATTAGCAAATAATGTAGTTATTTAATAGGAGAGAAAATGAGAAAATTTTAGTGAAAATAATGCGGTGCTGTCACGTGTCACCGCTAGTCAACTTTTTATTAGAGTGAAAAGATAATAGTTTACATTTAATGCCAAATAATTAAGATTATTTATATATTTCAAACCTTGTAAGGTTGTTTAATCACAAATGGAATTATATTTCTAATCTAATTTCTGTATAAGTGATAAGTTAGACTTGGTTGAGTCGGTGTATTGAAATCTGTTATATTATATTAAATTGCATATAACAAAATAAAAAATATCCTAACATATGTTTAACATATGATAACCCAAGTTTTGATGAACAACACACAACATCCTTTTTTTATCGTTTTAGTTAATTCAATTTTATTATTTTATAACTACGTTTTGATAGAATTTTATCCAAAACAGATTCGAATTAAATGTAACATTATTTTTGTTTCTTCTTTATATTTAATTTGGTGTTTTGTAATACTTGTTTTCTTTGTTTTATTCAATTTGTTTTTCTTTCATAACCTTTATATGCGTTGTGTGCTCATTTTTATTTACGTGTGATCTAAATTTTGTTTGAAATTTTTCATTTCGGTATGTTTATTTCTATCAACATTTAGACGTTAATTTCTTAGCGGTTTCTTTAAGTTTCAAACCAACTGTGAAACGTGAGTTTAAACAAGCTAATTAAATTTCTAAAATGTGTTGGAGATCCAGTAGATGTGTTTTGTTTTGGCTTCTTCATTCAAAATAACATCATTATTAGCTTTTCAATGAGAAATTGTGTGAAAGGAAGAGATGACTTGAAAGCAATGTTAAATCATCTCAAGTGCTAAGTTGGCAAACCGATGAATTGTATGTGGTTGGAAATGCATGCATAAGTATGGCCACCTTTAAGAGATGCAAAGTTCAATTGCAAGTTAGATTTGCATATGGATAGTTTCTAATTTAATTATAGATGTTTTAATTGCAAATTAGAGATGCAATTTGTAAATAGAAGGTTCCATTAATATTACTTATAATTAAATATAAACTTATTATATTATTAAAAGATTAGGAAAAAAATGTTCATTTTTAACTACACCTAGTGTAGTGTTTCTCAATTTAATTTTCACTTATGAATTCTCTTAGGGAGCGTTTGGTTGGAAGGAATGGAATGTAATGAAATGGAATTGAGAAACTAGTATAATTTTCAAGTAAAATTATGTTTAAGTGGGTAATGAAATATAAAACCCAATAGAATGTTTCACCTTAAATTCCCTTGATTGTGAGATTTCAAATTCCTTCTCTAGGTGGAAGGATTTTGAATCCCACATCCAAGGGAATTTGAGGTGGAACATTCCCTTGGGTTTTACATTTCATTACCCACTCAAACATAATTTTACTTGAAAATTATACTAGTTTCTCAATTTCATTCCATTCCATTTCATTCCTTTCAAACAAACGCTCCCTTAGTCTATGTCATTTAGGGGGGGGAGGGGTTGCTTGTCCTACCAGACCCGTCTCTCTTTATTTGTCACGGATCTGGACGGATCCCCTCCCCCTCAATCTCACATATCTTGTCCGGCCCCACCCGCCCTTACATAACCCTCCTCTTTCTTTTCTTTACATCGGCTCCCACGTCCCTCCTTTCCTCCCTCTCTCCTCTACACAAGCTCATGAGGCGGTTAACAATTAAACTTGGTTTTAAAACTCAAAAAGTGTCAATAAGCCAAAAAACATAATCTTTTTGTAGGTCCCACGGATGCAAATAGTGTTTCCAGGTATATCCCGTAAACTTTATTCCAAGAGCAGGCTGCACTCCACACCCCATATTGGAAATTTTGATAAAAAGCTACAAAATCAAAGTAACGAAATCACCACAATAAAAGCATATTGTTTTGCAACACACCTTATCATTTGCATTATCGCTTTTCTTTCCAATAAATCATGCTTTGAAATTGACTTCAAAGGCATCTCCCTTATAATGACACATAAAACATGAACTTTTCATTACATAATTATTATCATTAGGCCTCTTTAAACCAGAGGTGTTTAAAGGTTGTGTTAACGAGTCAATAAAGAATTAATAAAGAAAACACTTCAAGATATTTTGTATCATTGGTACACTATTTATATAAGTGACATCATAATCACTAATAAAACTAATAAAATTATATCTTCTTATGATGCTAAAATTATATAACAATAATTCTTGTATGTCGGTGTCCACAAAAACTTTTAAAGGTTTTTAAAGTTACCACCAAGTTTTAAGAAATTACAAAAGGCCCCCCTCACTTTAAAGAATCTTTTAGAGTTTTTTAAACTTATCACCAATCTTTAAGAAATTCCAAAAAGACCCCCGCTCATTTTTCATATATAGTTTATTAATTATTAATTCCTATACAAAATGATTAATTTATATAATATTAATATATCAGTTTTGGTACGTTTAGTGGGTTGTATTATGTGTTTAGTGGTTTGTACTTACCTTTGTCTTTTTCTTAAACTTTAACTTTTCTTTAATCTATTACTTTTATGTCTTTTACAATTTACACCTGATATATATTTTTTCCATCTCCCAACACGTGTGTGTGATTCAACAGTTTACCCTTATTTTTTTCAAGAACCATAATACTTTTATATATTTTCAACATATTTATTTCGTTTAACTGTCGTGTTACAACGTACTAATCCTAAATCGACTTGCTTATTATTTTAATATTTTACGTTTCACATCCGCTGTTTAACATTTTTAAGTCTACTTTCCGTTCGATTTGTTTTCTGTTTTATTTTAATACGAAATTTTCTGGTGTTCGTGATCGTTGACTGTGACGTGAAATTGATACTACTTGGCATTGTTTTACGCCACCTGCGCAACGCGGGGCTCAATCCTAGTTGTATTACAATTAACCTTAACATTTTCAAAGAAAACCAAAAGTCCTGTTAGGCACATAAACTCTAAAATAACCCATGTATTTGTCCGCTCTAATACATTTTTCTCCACATGTTACTATTGTAAAAGTGCTATGAATTTACAAAAACTTATGTGAAACAATTACACTTGATTCATAGAATACAACGACCATTTTTCTTTTAGCTTTTATATTTTGACAGAAAATCTTTTTTTAATATACTCATTAAAACAAGTCAACCTATAAACCCATCAGATAGACACTAGACCAACATGTCTATGAGTTTCACCTCGTATAAACTACGTAATTTAATAAGTTGAATGTTAGGTTTATGCATGTGGTGTATTTTGTTCGATGATGTAACTAACAATATCATAGTCTTGATAAATATTAAGATATATAATTTCTTGTTTCTTCAAATGTCACAATCACTTTGTGTACGAACTGAAAAGCAAGAAATCCATGACGTGTGATTGATCTAACGAGGACTATTCTCGTGTATTACACGGATTTAATAAAAAATATTAAATAATTAGTAATAAAAATTTATGTATTATAAAATCATGATTGAAGATAAAATATGATTATAATTACATATAAATAGCTATTTTAATTAAAATAAATAATAATATATTTTTCTTAAAACTTTGTACTATAAAAAAGTTATGATTTTTAAATATTTTTTTTTAAGAAAAATGATTTTTATTAAGTTCGTTGTATTCAGTATTTTATAAAAAAAAATTTTAAAAGTATGTTTTTATAAAAAATAGTTTTTTAATTTATTAAATTACATGTTTTTTAAATTTAAAAATGGTATGAGTAATATTCTAAGTATTTAATATTATTATTAATAGTATAAAAAATAAGAAAGTAAGTATAATGACGCTTACAATTGTTCCGCACTTATTTTAATTTTTTTATAGATAGATAGATAGATAGATAGGCTCAAATTCACTAAATTAATGAATTATAGTTAGTAATAAACACGAAGAGTTAAAGTATATAATATTTTAATATAAAATATAATTAAAATTATATATACGTAATAGATCAACAAATAAAATAATTATACTATTTTTTGACTATCTTATCTAAATAGTTTTATTTTAAAACATACGTTTTAATATAATAAAAAAATATTTTTTAATAAAAAAATTCACATGTTTATAGTTTTTCTTTAAAGCAAAATGATTAAAAATATTTTATTTAAACAAAGGTTAAATGTTTTAGAAAATTTTATATTATATTATATTTTAGTTTTTTATAATTTAGATTTTAATTAAAAGATGTGATTTCTAATTTCTGTAATAAAATGTAATTTTAAAAAAGATAGTTTGGTTTTAAAAAAATATAGATAAGAGAGAGAAATATAGCAATTAATATAATTTATATTTAATAATAAAAAGAAATTTGTATTAGTATTTAAATTAGTATAATACCCTTTTGAAGTGAAAATTAATATGTGGATGTTTAGAAAAATAATAAGTGATAAAAAAACGGGTTAATTAAAAGAATAAAAAATTGTAAAAGAAACCTTATTTTTTAACAATCTTATTCAAATAGTTTTTTTAAACATACGTTTTAAGATAATAAAAAATAATTTGTTTATAAAAAATTTCACATGTTTATAGTTTTGTAACACCTCAAAATTTTATTTAAAGGAAAGGAAAATAAAACTAAATAGAAAGAATAGATAATGGGCATAAGTGGAGGGGGATAAAGTGTACAAAGTATAAAACCTTATTATTTTAAGGTTTAAAGGGACATGGCCGCCCACCCCTTCTTCACCATCTTCATTTCGACTGAAAGGAAGAAAGAAGAGAGAGAAAGCTCTCGGATCTAGAGAGAGAAAGAAAGAAGAAGCTGTAAAAGGTAAGTTTTTCATGATGTTTGTTCGGTTCTAACCGAATTCACAACCTCTTGATCGAGATTCTTAATGTTTTAGAGTTGTTTCGGGATTTTTGGAGTTGAATTGGCTGGTAGAAGTAACTAGCTCGAAGATCTGCTTCAAGGTGAGTTTCTAGAAACCCTCTTTTACTGATTTACAACTTGTTTGGGGCTATTATGCATACTAAGTAAACATTTTAAAAGTAACCGTGGGTTTACAGCTTTATGTTTGAAAATAGTATGTGTATGTATGTTTTAGAGTTGGATTATGGGTTAGAATTGATGTTTAGCATGTTTTAAGGGCCTTAGTGTGTGAGATCTGGATTTGAGACTGAAAATGAGTTGATTAGTAAAAGTTAGTTACTCAAACGTCTAAACAGTAACCCATGCGTCCAACGGTTTAATTTTCTAAGTGTTCCCAACCGCCCAAAAGCCCAACCGCCTAAACAGTGCCCAACTGCCTAAATAGGCCCATGCGTCTAAGTGAAAAGTGACTAAGTGTTAGGCCCAAACGTGTGAATAGTGCCCATGTGTCTAAACAGACCCATGCGTCTAAGTGAAAAGTGACTAAGTGTTAGGCCCAAACGCCTGAATAGTGCCACACGCCTAAATAGGCCCATGCGTCTAAGTGAAAAATGACCAAGTGTAAGTCCAGACACCTGCATAGTAGCAAAACGCCTGAACAGGACTGAAACGCCCAAATAATACCCATGCGCTCAAGTTGCTAAAACGGCTAAGTGTCCATGCGCCTGCGTAGTGGCGAAACGCCCAAACAGGGCAGGAAAGACCCAAATAGTGCCCATGCGCCCAAACTGTTTTACACTTAGAATTTTTATGCTCATGCGCCTGAAAAGTCCTGTGCACCCATTTTGGACTTAGAATTTTCTAAGTGGTTTTAAGGGGTAGAATAGGGAGATATGCCCTGTTATGATGTGATGACTTATACTTGATGTGTGCATGATGATATGATAAAATTATGATATGTATGTGTGTGAGTGATATGTTATATTTCTTCATTAAAGAGTTTTCAAAACGTACGTATTATGTTTTGTAATACATTATGTATGACTTTACGTGGTGTGATGTATGAACAAATAAATTAATGAACGTAAAGTATTATGTAACGAAGTGAAAGATAATGATAAAGTAAGAAACGAATGAATACGATAGAGTATGAAACGAACAAACACATGAGATAACAAATGGTGAGTATGAAAGTGACGGATGATAAGATCCGTGTCGCGTACCCCGGTACTGTGTCAGTCTTCGGACATAAGTCGGGGGGTTTGTTTACAGGCCCCGACACAGTATCAGTTTTCGGACATGAGTCGGGGGTATTGCATGAGACATAATGATGTATGATGATGAGGTCTTGTTGCATGCTCCGGTACCGTGTCAGTCTTCGGACATGAGTTGGGGGTTTGATTACAGGCCCCGGCACAGTATCAGTCTTCAGACATGAGTCGGGGGTGTTGCATACGAGATGGGATATTTGTCGCGTATCCCGGTGCTGTGTCAGTTTTCGGACATGAGTCAGGGGTTTGTTTACAGGCCCCAGCACAGCATCAACTTTCGAGCATAAATCGTGGATATTACATGAGACAAGATTCGAGTAATGATAAGTAATGAGCGAATGAATGAATGAATGAACGAATGATGATGAAGATAATAATAATAATTATTATCAGTATGTATGTATGATGTATGACAATCTGACAAATGTAAAGTACGAAAAGAAAGTAAGAGAAAAGAAAGTAAAAGACAGTGAAAAGTATAAACGAAAGTATGAATAGGAAAGTATGAAAGAACGAAACGAATAAAGAACACAGATTGAGTGTACGTATGTTGTATGACCACGAATGGATGTAAAGACTAGTTTTTAAAGGAAATAAAGTATTTTATTATAAAAACTAGAACTCACTCAGTGTCGCTGACTTTTTGTATACATGATAGTTGGCAGGTATTTTGTTGATACTAAGGAGTTGCAGGCATTGATGCATAAGCTACTGGGAGCGTTTTGAAGGCTGACATCCATATTTTGACATGTCATTGTATTTTGATATGAAAACGAATATTGTAATGTAATGGATTGATATGTTTTAGTTATTAATGAAAGTTTTAAATTCCGCTGTAAAGGTAATGTATGTTTTTTAAAATGTTTTAAGTGCAATGAATAACCAACTGTAGGGTGTCCGGGAACGGGGCTTTACAAGTTTTTTAAGACAAAACAATTTAAAATATTTTGTTTAAAAAAAGGTTTAGTGTTTTAGAAAATTTCATATTATATAAGATTTTAGTTTTTTATCATTTAGATTTTAATTAAAAGATGTGACTTCTAATTTCTTTAATAAAATATATTTTTAAAACAGATAGTTTGATATAAAAAAACTAGATAAGAGGGAGAAATATAGCAATTAATATAATTTAGTTTTAATAAAAGATAGAAATTTATATGAGTATTTAAATTACTATAATACCCTTTTGGAGTAAAAATTAATGTGTGAATATCTAAAAAAATGACAAGTGAGAAAAAAGTGAGTTAAGTGAATGAAAAGTGACAATAAAAATCTTACTTTATTAGATAGTATAGATTAGAGGGGCATTTCTATTAGAACCGATATTATATTACAAGAACTAAATAATAAACTTGTATTTTAAAATGTAACACATAAGACGCTTATAGAACTCATACCCCCCCCCCTCTCTTCTATTTTTTCTCTTCACTGTTAAATTATCAATATGTTACGTATAGGTACGAGTGATTTATATGGTTCTCGCATTTCTCAACATAATATTATTAAAAAAACACTTGCCCTAACCTCTAATCTAATCATATATAAAGAAAAAATTGATCATAGTTTGATTAAATTGATATACGAAAAAAAACCTTAAATGCATTATACTATAATTCACACAATCACACTTCTCAATGCTCGATAAGCTTGCAAAAGCAAATGAATATATAAAGCAAAAAATGTGATGGGAAAATAGGGTAAAGCATGAGTTGTAATCCTTAAACCCAATTGGATGGGTGGGTGACACATAAGAAAGTGGCTAGTGAAGGTCCCACAAGTTAAGGGACACATACCCTAAAAATAGGAAGTATGAGCAAGTGTTGGCGTGGGTCAAGTGGATTATTGCCCTACGAAACCATCTAATTTTGGGGCTCGATCAACATCTTATATTGGGATACAGTTTACACGACACATATATGCAACGAAATTGTGTGTTTCTTTAGAAAGATGAAAACTAATTAATTCAAAAGATAATATGTATGAGCGGATGTACTTTTAATAAAGGAAAAACTTATCGACATTTCCGATAGTTGCTATCGATTTTCATAGAGATAGGTTAGCTCAATGTGTTAGGTAAGAATCGAAATAGATTAGATCAAATTAGTAGTTTTACAGGGTTAAAAGGGATTGAATTGGTTTTCCAATCTCATTTTCTTCTTTTTTTATAGAAAAGTCTTAAAATTAATCGCATATCTTTCCTAAATGTTTCGGGTTTCTGTTTCCCGTTTAGGTTAAGGTCCATTTTATTGCTTGAGGACAAGCTAGACTTGTTCATACCCTCTACTAATGAGCTATGTTTGGAGGTCTTTTGTGATAACTAAGATATGGGACGTTGTCAAGCAACTTGACGATCAACTTCTGAATATTGTATTTTCTTGAAACTTTTTGATAATATTCTGATAAATATAAAAAAATGAAAAAACTTTTTTTTAAAAATATTTATTTCGATGTTTAGTTATAAATTTCAATTTAATTTAATTTTCTACGAGTTGCTGATAAAGGATTTTTATTTGTATTTTTCTCTGACAAGCCTTAATTTGTTTTTAAAAGTTAGAGACCATATTTTGATGAAATCCGTTTTTAATTTAAAATTAAAAACTCCATATTTTCTTGCTTAATATGCATAAAATACAATGTTTATATAATGTAACACTATTACATAATTCAATACGATATATGTAGACACGCAAACATATAATTTGGAAAACTTATTGACATTCTATGTGACATTGGAGCAACGTAATACTTCACACTTTTTATTTAATTACACCATAAATCAATAAAAAATAAAATTACAATTTGCATTATAAATAAATGTTAGTGCAACATGACAGCTAGTCTTTAGAAGAATGATTAAACAAAATTAACATATCTTCACTTTTTGTATCTTCATGTGCCTTCAACATCTTCCTCATCGATAGCATCCTCTTCATTATAAGCATCGAATTGTTTGCATATCCTGATTCATTTATACAATTATTGAATTGTTTGCCCTTTCATTGATCTAAAACATTAATCCATCTTCTATATCATAATTAACAGGGACCATATCAACACACTGTTCTATTCATATATCCCTTTGGATTCGGCTAGCTTGACTACAGCCAACCAGTGTCTTAAATCATTTGATGCAAATTGATATGGTGTAAAAATAAGGTGTTTTGCCTATAATTATTGTAGAATGAACGAGCCGTTGGTCTTTGCTCTTGAATTTAATATCAACTAAACCACGCACACTTGAACTATGCACAACAATGTAATGACCAATGTAATAGTATTCCATTGTTTAAGACCTTTTCATGAAATCTATAATTGTCAGACTCCAACTTATTATAGAAAACCCACTCATACATACATTTTCTATTTTGCATGACACGTCCATCAACATATTTTTGTTTTCGAAATGTGCACAACCATTAACATCATCATCTATATTAATTGGAACTTGAAACGGACGATGCATTACCTAGCGCTTATGTACACCATGGTTCCATCGCATGTAATACTAGACAATAGACATGAATCTAAATTTATAAGATTCAGCCTTGATCATATCTTTGCGCTCCTTGAACTTTAAATTTTGACACTTGGAATAAATATATATACCTGATATTAGTGATTGCATTTCTTTTACATTCAACGTATCTATCATTGGACTCGAAAAATAATAAGAAAGCATCCACTCTATTGATGAATTTGTATATAAGACATCCATATTCATCATTTTTCTGTACACCTATTTTTTACTTGTTGAATATGTCAGACATAAACATTTCTACAACAAAAGTTAGATATAACGTGCACATATACAACAA
This sequence comes from Flaveria floridana, assembly GCA_018326465.1. Taxonomy (NCBI): domain Eukaryota; kingdom Viridiplantae; phylum Streptophyta; class Magnoliopsida; order Asterales; family Asteraceae; genus Flaveria; species Flaveria floridana. Next base: position 2,850 of record BJCO01376532.1, on the reverse strand, counting down.
ACCCTAATTTTAACTCAAATAGACTACACATTCAAAAAATCATTTAACGTGCACATATACAACAAACCTTAATCGCAACCCAAATCAAATACATAATAAATAAAGAGTCAAATATTATTTTTGTCTCTAACGTTTCGTTAAATTTGTCATTTCAATCCAAAAACTAATTTTTTTCCCATTTAAACCATTATAGTTTACCAAATGTTTTTATTTACATCCACTTCATTAACACCGTTAAAACCTCCATTAAAATTAATGATTTGAGTCTTTTTCAACACCATATTATTTAATTAAAACAAATTAACCATTTAATATTCAATTACAACTAAAACACATGAAGCGACTACTGAGAATGTACGCTTTGATTTAAAAGTTTCAATTAACCTTAATCCATGTTATTCAATTGAGGGATGCCATAGGATTTCAATTAATCTTCATATTTTGTTCGAATGGGTACCATTATTCGATTGAGATCTGTTGTGAGATTGAATTCTGGTATAGTCATGTTTTATTTGATTGAAGTATGTTATTGTCATGTTTTGTTTGATTCAAATCTGATGTTGTCACGTTTTGTTAGATTGAGGTCTAATTTGATATTGATCTTATATTTATATTAGGCGGAGAACCATTGTTGTTTGATTGCGAAATATATAACTAAAGTGGGAAAATAGTGAAGATTAATTGAAATTCCATAGCAAAACTCAATCGAACAACACAGATTGTGGTTTTTTAAATCGACGCATCCAGTCTCACTAATCGCTTCATGTGTTTTTTAGTTTTAGTTGATTATTAGTTGGTTAATTTGTTTCAATTAGATACTTAGGGTACTTATTAAGACTAAAATAACCTCAATTTTAACAGAGGTTTTAACAATGTTAGTACACCTAGTGGTTCAAGCTCCGCCCCTTCATATATATTACATTACACTTTCTGATGTTACAATTTAAGACAAGAAATGTTAGTTAACTGTAACACGGAAATGTGTGGGCATGTAAAATCAAGCATATGCACACGTGGTAACTCAACTCCTAGTATGTTGTTACATCTCGTATTAAGAGTTTGCGACCGTAGTTATTTTACGAAAGAAATTGTGATCGCAAACAAAAAGCTTGTTTATAACGAAACATGCAAAATTTCATGAATGATTTTTAAAATATGCAGGACTTAGAGATCATGTGGTGGTTCTTAGTTAGAAAATGATTTCATGGTGGTTTATAAATAGTCTCCTATCTCAACGAGCGGCTCTGACTTTAATTGTCAATTTTACTTGTATGTTGCAACATGATGACCTATAAAATCATGTGACATTTAGAGTCCGCTAGCCAGTGATAAAATGAAGTCAATATCCACTGCAACAAATTTGTTCATTAGCGGCGACAATTATCATCACAAATAGTGCCTACAATCGCCGCTAATAGTATTAACAGCGACTTGTCACCGTTAAAAAGTCGGCACTAAGGTTCCGACGCTAATTGATGAAGAATCACCGCTAATAATGTCGCTGCTATTAAACATATTTACGGCGAAAAATATCGCCACTGTTTGTTTAGTTAAAAAATCCGGGGCATGAGTATTAGCGGCGACACCGTCACCGCTAATAGTCACTGTTGTTTTAAAAAAGAAAATTTTTGTTTTTTCGCATTTCTGTTTTACAAAAGCAGATATATCTGTATAAAATAAATCCAAATATCATAATAACACAAATTACACTATAGTTCATTAACGAAAATACAATATATAATAAATACACAAACATTAATGAAGTATGTTAAACATTGTTTAAGTTAAACATAAAACTTCCATAAAAACGAACTTAAACTAGTTATCCGCGATGCTATTCATCCCCCTCGTCCGAATCATCTTCACCAGCTTGATGTGAAGCTTTTTACAAGGCAATAACTTGCGTAATTTGAGACATAAAATTTGTATTTTGAAACAAACTTGCGATTTGAGAATATAAAACAAAACGTATATTATAACTTGTGGTATTTTGACAAAGTATATATATTATAAGATACTATATTCATATTTAAGTATATCAAGTGTGTTTGTATCATTGTGACCCATTCTAACAAAAAACTAGATAATTTAACTCAAACTTACATATTTTGACCCGTTTAAAGTGAACCAACTATGATACACTTACAACATCCAACTTTAAGCGCATAAAGTTCACTCTTACCCATTTTGACCTGTTTTAATTCAAATGAACGTGTTTTTAAGTATAGTGTGTTTGTATCATTTGACCCATTTCAACTAAAAACTAGATAATTTAACTCAAACTTACCCATTTTGACTTGTTTAAATAAAACCAACTATGATACACTTAAAACATCCAACTTTAAGCCCATAAAGTTCACTCTTACCCGTTTTGATCCGTTTTCTTAATTATATCAAGTGTGTTTGTATCATTGTGATCTATTTCAACCAAAAACTAGATAATTTAACACAAACTTATCCATTTTGTCCCATTCGTGTTTGGTGTTGATACTGGTGATATTATTGTCATATGAAACTCCCCTTCGAGTATCGAACCATTTGTAACGAAATAGGACTGTTGAATACTGTGACAACCCGGTATCGCTCGTGTTAATTTAATAATAATAATAATAATAATAATAATAATAATAATAATAATAATAATAATAATAATAATAAAAATAATAATAACAATAATGAAGTCCAGGGGGTAGTTTTGTCAATTTTGAAACTTGAATTCATAACTTTTAGACATAAAATAATAACAATCGAAATTACAGGGGGCCATTGTGAAAATATTCAAAATTAAAACTGCTTTCTCTCTCCTCTCTCCCGTAATTCCGGCCGACCCTCCGGCCACCGCCGGAGCGG
>BJCO01376531.1:0-12283 GCA_018326465.1 Flaveria floridana | reverse complement strand
TGGAATATTTAAAAAGCGTTTTTAATCAAAAGTTGTTTAAAGACAAAAGTGAAAAATATTGTTATTACTTTATTACTTAAGGTAGTTGATTATATGTAATTATATCTGATCATAAAATTTATTTTGCTGATTCTAAATATTTATTACTAACTATTAATTTAATATCTTAATTCAACCCGTGTAAAATAAGAGTTTCTAAACTAGTATAAAATATAGAAAAATACTCTCATATATATGAAAAATGAGTTACGTATGAAAAAACTAGAAAAGTATATATGTTATTTTAATTTGGTTTATTAGAAATGGGTCAGTTGAGTTTTTGAGTCCGATTCGGATAATGAACAACCCTACCACCAGGCTCCCATCGAGTCTTAAATTTATGAAATTGAATCGTCAAGGGGTGTGGTGTCGGTTCTAAGATTTTTCGAGTAGTTGTGAACCTAGATCTAGTTGTATTATCTTGTGGCAATGGTGATGGCTAAAGGTTTGGCTATGGCGACAATAGTATGGGGTGGGGGATCGATTTGGGTGTTCTTCAATAGTACATATGGTTTGTATCTTGTATGAAAGAGAGAAAAGGCAGGTTTTCAGTTGTAGAAGTGTGATGATTCGATCAATAGTATAGGTGGTTTGCTCGACTTGTTGTTTTATTGGTGTGCTCTCGATTTGGGTGTTTGTTTTAGGTTTTCTGGCTTCGACATGAGCTTGATTTAGGTTTGTCGTGATGTAGGTGGTAAGGGAGGAGGGGGGTGTGTCAAGATGAGGAAAGATGAGGTGAAGTGGTGTGTCCCACTCTTACAACGACAACAACAAGTATAACACTAGCAACAACAACAACAATAATTAATATTAAAAGATGTATAATGGTCATTTAAAAATCTTAACCGGAAACTTAACGTCTATTCATATCAAGGACCACCGATAATTATGTTTTAACAATTGAGACAATAACTTTAACCGTTCAATTTTCATAACCATAGATACGATCGTATAAGAACATTACACAAAGACTATTTTAACTCTAATTATTTTACAAAGTTATCCCATTTAAGAATATCAAGATGATCTTAAAAAGTGTTTTGCATTACATTTAAATAATAATCATATTATATTAAACAATCAAAAATTAACTATATAAATATCTATATAGATGTGTATACTTACACGTAATTTTTTTAAGCATTCATATAAGCGTAAGTACACTTATTACTTAATTTTGTCACAACTAATCATTATTAAACTAACTTACACTTAACCCTTAAACAGCTAAACCCACATCAGTCGACACTTGAAACACCTTCGTCCCTTTCACACTCCCTCTGGCTCTGTTTCTCTTGAGTCTAACAATGGCGTGATGAGCTCAAACACCCCCCCAATGGATAGCACACAGGTGAATGACTTCTTACAATCTTACTCATTTTACATTGTGTTTTTGAACCTCGTTATCTGCATTCCTATGTGAAATTTGTTCAAGTAATTGTATGTGCCACTTGTTCTTTAGGTTGTGGTGATTGATATTATGATATTATCCCCAGAGGCCATGAACTAACATGTATACATCAATTGGGATATTTTTGACTGTCATGTGTCCCAAGAAGCTATCTAATTTTGAATAGCCTCACCCCCTTTGTCTCAAGAATCTCTCTAATTTCAAGAATAGGATAAAAACATGCAAATAACAGTATATAAATTCAACTTGATTGCCCATTTAGTAACTTTCTTGGTGGTTACCAAGGCTTGTAAAAAAAGTAATCTTTTAGTGATTTTTCATCATATGTATCTAATGTAAGCCCTGAAATAGTCTCTCATTCTTTTAGTTTTAGGTTTGCCCTGTTGTTAACAAATGGGAGATGGTAAAACTTACTTTGTGCTGAAACTAAGACCTGTTGTAGTGGAAGCTAGATTTGAAACTGAAACCTTTTTGTAGAAAGCTGTTTTGTACAAAGTGTGTCAGTGGGCTGTGACGCGCCTAAGCTTAAGGTGACCCTAGGTGAGGGGCTAACTGCTTTTGATGAAGGCATGCAACGAACACATAAGAGGCATGTGCAGTAGGGCTGTTTCTGGCGAGGCGCGCTTGTGCACATCAGGAGCCTATTATCGTTGCAACTTTTCTTTTATTTTATGTGTCCATTACTATATTCCTGATAGTACATTTATGCTCCTAAATCAATGGATTCAAGCTCTCTATCGGATGAAAGGGAGCGAGCGAGTATTTTAAAGAGGCTCAGATTTTAATGTTACTAAATGCCCATGATTTTGGTAAACACTTAAGCTTCAGAGAGCGTTAACTTATAAGCACACACGCTTTTTTACCTACGCTTCAAAGTGCAGGCCACAATTGTCTTCAATTTTCATTAGTGGCTCCTGCTTTGTTGCACTTCTCTGCTTGGCTAGTGACTCCTCGTTTGTTTAGTCTTCTTTTGTTTAAAGGCAGTAATCGCTTGAAACTAGATTCGAAACTTAGACTTTCTTTTGAAGGCTGTGTAGTACAAAACACACCTGAGACACACCTAAGCTGGAGGCACCCCAAGCAAGGGGCTAAGTGCTTATGATGAGGCATGCACAGTAGGGCGGCTTCTGCTGAGGTGCGTCTGCGCACATCTGGAGCCTCTGTGTTGCTGCAACGTTTCTTCTTGTGTGTCCGTTATTTACAATTCGATCATATTGTTCAAATAGTCCGTTTTTTAGTTACTAAAAGCCATGTTTTTGATGAATATGCAAGTGACAGAAATCAGATCACAAAGGTCTGCAGTTTTCGTTAGTGGCTGCTGTTCTGTATCACTTCTCAGCTTGGCTCAGCGACTCCATGTTCGTTGAGTTACTGTTCTTTTGTTCCGCTTTCCTTATTTTTCTCATTCTTCTTTTTTTGTTTGGTTTGCTAAGTGTTCACATTTTCCATCTTTCCTTCTTTTTCTCATTTCTACTTGTGTGTTATCTTCACAGCTTCCATGTTGGTAATTTTTATTTTTTCTTACGGTTAAAAACTGCTGCTGGCACTTTTTATATATCAGTAAGGTTAAAAACTGCTATTGGTAACTTTTACTTTTTGGTAAGGTTAAAACTGCTGTTGGTAAATTTTATTGCTCTTAGCCTCTTAGTTTAAGTTTGTTACTGGTCTCTTCTAAGGTCAAAAACTGCTATTGGCAATTTTAATTTTTTAGTAAGCTAGGTCTTTTCGTTTTTGATTTCTGTCTACTTTTTATTATTACCCAGGTCACATAGACTTGCATCGTTTGTTTCGTACTACTTTTGGGAAGTCATGGTATATATGTTGTATATAAATGTGTTTTGTGTATACAATATGGTTTAAAACAATTTAGAAGTGATTTTGCAAAACAACTACTGAGCTCTAGGGATCCTATCGCCTTAGTGTGCTTCGTATTTTCTAAAACATAGCTAGAGGAATCAGGCTCTTAACGCTGCGCCGCCACCTTGAAAGTAGACACGTGGATGCTATGATGAATTTAAGGAGGACACACATGATATTTCTTGAATTGATTAACTTTGTAAAGTAGGAGAAAGGTTTTCTTGATATTGTCGAAGTTCCTTTTTTAAGGAGGGTAGTTAATATCGCTTGATACGGAGAAGTAAATGCAATTGCCAGTGTGTTTTTAAACACTTTCATAGTTCCATTTTCCCTCGACGTTGGTAGATGATCCCTTGATACACACATACATACATATGTATATCATGATCTATTTTGATTAAGATTAGGCGATATGGAACTATGGTTGAGGAAACAGTTGAAATTTGCCTCCCATTTATTGTTGAAACGGGCACATTATAACCAATCATTATATTCCGAGTCACATAAGTTTTCATAGTCAGGAATCTTAGAGGCCTTTTCAAATGTTTAAAGAAATAATTAATCGATTTTCACTAATTCAATTTGTTATATTTTCTTGAAACTAACGTCCTTGTATCCGTTTATTCTTGATTCAGAGGTTATGGAACTTCTCAACTGGCAAGTTCTTGAAGACGTACACCAGTCACACCCAACAATAAAACCATCACCAATGGCAAGTGTGAGCGGGTCAGAGGAAGGTTGTGTATATTTGTGGGAACTCTAAACACAAATAATAATGCAGAAGCTTGAAGGTCACACTGATACTGTTATAGCCGTTGCGTGTCATCCAACTGAGAATATGATCGCTTCAGGCGCCCCTTAAAAATGATAGAACAGTCGAAATCTGGACTCAGGAGGTTCAGAAACCTGAAGATCATACAGATGAAATGATGAAACAGTAAATCTCTTGACCTGGGTAAATTTGTACAGAAGTGTCTCTTGGGATAAATTCCTATATAATCTTTCCCTAAGTTGTCAACAGTCATATCTATTGAGAGATATGACTTTCCTTTAGCTTTTAGTATGCAGATTCTAAAACTTTACTTCTTTTAATAATTATTTTTTAGCTTCATTATCAACTTATGTTCACAATTTCAAACCCTTTTTGCTCTTTCTTTGATCACCAAGACTGCATAGAGCATCCACAATGTGACCAGCGTGGCAGGCGATTGCAATCTATGTGACCCGTAAGCTGTGAGAGAGGGAGGGGGTAAAATCTGTCCGGGTAGAGGCCGCCAATGCCGAATAACTTTCATTCCGGGTGTTAGTAGTTTTTATTCGACCAGTTTTGATAATAAAATTATGACTAGAATATTAGATCGTCACTTAAAAGTTTGTTAACTGGTTAGGTTGGTATCCTTGAGGAGATAACTTGATGGTAAAATATACTCTTTAATTTAGTTGTTATAGCTTTAAATCTTGTCATGTATAGATTTAATGATTTTGTTTTAGGGAAAATAATTGTTTGTTACAAAAAACCAATCACATTGGTTGGGGACAAAATTTATTTTTTTTTGGGCTTATTATAAGACTAAAGAGGAACTTGCTTTTGAAGGTTTTTTTCTATTAAAGTCCAGATATATCATAATCAAAAGCCCATATTAATACCAAACCAACTTCATTATACAACCAATTTAAAAAAGTCAAAAAAGGAATTCAAAAACATTTTTGATTATAAACACAATTCAATACTATTTTTCCTTGAAGTACTTAAATTTTTTCTAGAAGCCAAATCCAACCACCTCATTGGTTTTTAAAAATAAACTATTATTAAACTTTTAATGTCAATGACATAAAGCATGGTCCCTCCCCCTTCTAGAATCCCTTTTAGATAACACTTTAACGTTTTTCAACTATAAATCAAACATTACACTTTGTGACATGATAAAACTTGTGGTTATTTTGCAATAATTGGTTGGTTGTGTGACCACTTGTAACATGAGCAGTTATTGTGGGGTTAAGAGAAACTTTTATCATGAAACAAAAATCGAATCTCATTGTCATAATATATTCAAACTTATGGTTGGTTTTTGAATTGCAAACTTTCACGGTACGTACAAAATATTTATAATATAAATTAATTGTCAAAATCAATATAGAATGTGGGCGTAGAATCTTTATGGATCGTTATGACAAAAGATATAATTTTATAATCTCAGTTACTTCTAGATAGCGAAGGTTCCATGGCACACTTGGTCAAAAAGGAATAATGATAATATACTCACTATGAGAGGGTAACTAACATATAAGTTACTTGAGAGTAGATATACCGGTTTCAATTTAGGATGTCTTTGCTCGTGTTTGGTTCGTTTTCAAACCGAACCGAGCCGATCGGCTCGTTTACAATTGAGCGGAAAATCGAACGAGCATTTTTCGAGCGTTAAATTTTCGAGCGAACGTCGAGCGAGCGCAAACGAGCGACAAATAATTTATACAACTTAACTATCTTGTGTGTCATACAATTTATACTGTAACGAATAAGGTTTAATAACTTAAAAATCAACCACATTTCATTATATAATACTTTCATGGATGATAACACGTTGTGGCTGACGATGAAGCTAGCTAAGACTGTAGCCGATAAGGCGGAGAGCATATTGCAGATAACGGTGACGGTGAGAGTGAGATGATCGAAAAAATATCTTTTAACAGCTTAGGATTTCACTTTTATATTAAGTATAGAATTCTTTATTAGGTTGATTGATCAAATATGCATAAATATAATTATATATTTGTATATTATGGGTCAAATCTATTAGAGCACTACGTATAAACTATATATACATATTTAGTTCGACCCGAACCGAACCGAGCGGACCTTTGCTCGTGCTTGGCTCGTTTACAACCGAGCAAAAATTCGAGCGAGCATTTTTCGAGCAAATTCCGAATAAACGTCGAGCGAGCGTCTAGCGGTTTGGACAGCCCTAATAATAATAAGAGGGAGGAGAGGAATGATATTGAGGTGTTTAAAGAAATGAGATTGATAGGTAATTCCATCTCATTGTCCAACACAACACTTTTATTTGTATTTTCTCGTAATGGTTCATTTCATTCTGTCTATAATTACCGTATATCAAACGCTATATTTGGATTTAACTAAAATGTATTTTAGAAGCGGTAAACGTGTTGTATTTCTGAAGATTATATTGATTTAGAAAAGTTTAATTCTTAGTAGGACGTTAGGACGAAAGAATAAGATAATTTTTGAGGTACAATCATTGCTATAAGTTCGGGAAATGATATGTGATAATAATTGGAATATTTTTTGTAAATGCTTTCGGCTTATGTCTAGGTGTGGTGATAAGACTATGGGTTGTGAGATAAAGCCACTCCTCATGTTATCATTTAATATTGTTTTATGCGACGTTAATCGTATACTGAAAGACACTAGATATAGCATCTGATCAATTAGTCTGATCATGTTGTGATTCATATGATTAGAGGATTTAACGAATTACTTAGTTTATTTAATCTTATAAAATGTAAAACAATTATATTTAAAATTAAACATTATACTCAAATAAATTTCATTAAAAACATAATAAATAAAAACATATTATAAAAACAAAACAAAAAAATAAAAAACTAATCTAACTAATCTTTCCTTTTCAATTCTTTACAAATACAATTCTTTTCTTTTTCCATCAAAGTTTGTTCGATTTCGTGAGAGAACTAAAGTCCTGAGTAAGAAAAGTCAATTTTTTCAACCTAGCTTTAGACGTTTTTGTCTTTGCCGCCGTCTCGATACTTGTCGTTATTTTATCGATGTTTGAGGCAAATTCTGAATCGACACTTTGAGTCGGATTTCCCCCCGATCCCTTCCAACTAATGACTTGGTCCTTGTGTTGGGGCCCCTAAATCGACTAAGTTTAGGTCGATGCTAATGCGACCATCCAAACCAGTTGAACTCCCGTACGCGGCTGACGAACTAGTATTCATTCGTGGTTGCGCTTCCTCTGCATCTGGCGCGACTAATTTGAGCAATTTCGAGCACCCCTTAAGTATTTTCCACAAATAATCTTCGCCAAAAACTTTATTCATGTCATATTTTCTCAAAACTCTTGTTTCCACTTTTCATGAGTGAATTCGTAAACTTGTTGGTTATCACAACCACTTCGGCGACTACCAATAATTTTGGCCCAACGACATGAAATCATATTTTCTAAAAACTCTTTTTTCCACTATTTATTTCGGACATGAAATCATATCTTTGATTTTTGATAGTCATATCCCTACTACCAACTTGCGCTTAGAAAGACTCCTTAATTTTCACCCACAACACCTTTGATTTTTGATAGTCAGCTATATAAAGTAATGAATAAAATTATTAAAAATAAATAAAGTTACACTAATTTTTTTGTAAAAAAGAAATTAATATAATACCGGCTTTGTGATCTTCGGATACATTAATCCAAGTAGGACACAAAGCGATTTTCTCCTTTTCTGACCAAGGAGTATTTTTTTCGTTTACAAGGCTCTGTCTCTTACGATTGACTTGAACCTCTCGCTCCTCTAATGTAAAGTCCTCATCTTGATCAATTCCACATATTGTTGCACTTGATAATTAAATTAAGACGGATATGTGTGTGTGATATCAGCGGATATTAAACAATCTCAATCGAATATTATTAATCAAACGATTACAATACCAAAGGAGTTTACATCGTTTAAGCTCGATCTACCCGAGGTGAGCTCTCCTTGGGTGGCCTATCACACAACTCTCTGTGCTCTCTCACCCTTATTGTAACTTTTCAAATGAACAAGTATAATGAAATACAAAGGAAAACATCTATTTATACTATCCAAATGTTCTCGCGTGACAACTCCAAGCTTTCGCGTAATAAGATTTTATCCATCATCTTGGAGTTCTCGCATTCTTGTATTTCTCGCATGATTTTAGTTTTTGCTTTTCACTTGATATTGTAATCCATTAATGCTAGGTTCTTACAATTTCCACCTATGGATTATGATATCAATCTATGTTTGACTTCAGTCACTCATCTTCAAGAATTATCCGATATCCGGGCATCTTTCACTTCAGTCTTCCCCCTCAGCTTTAACCTCCTCTTGTATAGCTTCATAAAGGATATCACGTCTGAATCAAGATTAAACTGTTCGATCTTGATCACTTACAACTTAAGATGTATTAGACATATGATAGAGAGATCCAACTTCCATTTTGGATTCCCGAAGGACCCGATTCTTCAATCTGATGACAAGATTCTATGACAACAAACTAGATCACCTAAATTATTCTTCCCCCTAAGTAATATGTAATAAGCCCATAATTTTAGAGCAAGAATACCAAACAATCTTGATTGTTAACTTAACCAACCCATTCGATCATTGTCCCCATCAAAAAGATAAGATAAGCTCACATTGTCAAGTTTCAATTCACAAACGATCGGAATCAAATGTTATAGATATAGAATCTTGAACTTGATCAAACATCATAAAAACCCCTTGTTTAAGTACCAAACTTTAAATCATCTGGCATCTTCCGGTTACAGTTTATGGATGATGAAGTTTTGGCATGAGAATTTTTTTTTCAAATGATGATTACTGCTGCGAAGATTTTGCATTGAAAAGTTTTCTCATGAAAAGTTTTCTTGAAAAAGTTTTCTCATAAAAAGTTTTCTCATGAAAGGTTTTCTCATTAAAAAGTTCTTACATGGAAAGTTTTCACATGGAAACTTCTCACATAAAAAGTTCTCGCATGAAAGTTCTCGCATGAAAGTTCTCGCATGAAAGTTCTCGCATGAAAGTTTTCGCATGGAACAATTTTCACATGAAACGTTTTCTCATGAAAAAGTTCTCGCAAAATACGGTTATTTTTGTAAAGTTCTCGTACGATGCAATTACTTCAGCAAAAACTTCAACCAAAATCGACTATTATGATTTTGAATCACTACTACGGTCTCAAATCTTCATTTTCCACCAAAAGTCGAAGATACGGAGCGTAATAATGTAAGAAAGTCAATTTCATGTTTGTTCACCCTCGGTTTCACCTTCTTCTCCTTCGAAACCGGTCCAAAATCAATCTAAACATTTAGATCTTCAACCTTCATGTTTAACGTCTTAAACCGACGATCACAGAATGAAAATTCGTGTTCAAGAGCAACACCTTGCTCTGATACCAACTGTAAAAGTCCTCATCTCGATCGATTCCACATATTGTTGCACTTGATAATCAAATTAAGAAGAATGTATGTGTGTGTGTGATATCAACGAACATTAAACAAACTCAATCAAATATTATTAATCAAATGATTACAATACCAAATGAGCTTATATCGTTTAAGCTCGATCCACCCGAGGTGAGCTTCCCTCTGGTGGCCTATCACACAACTCTCTGTGTTCTCTCACCCTTAGAGCAACTTTAAAAATGAACACACATAATGAAATACAAAGAAAAAAATATCTACTTATACTATCCAAGTGTTCTCGTGCGAGAACTTTAAGTTCTCGCATGGCAACTTCAAGCTTTCGCGCGATAAGATTTTATCCATCATTTTGGAGTTCTCGCATCCTTGTATTTCTCGCATGATTTGAGTTTTTTGCTTTTTACTTTATATTATAATCCATTAAGGCTAGGTCCTTACATCTCGTAGTCTTGTCATGAGAGCATCTCTTTACTTGAACATTAGAAACAACTTTAGCCGACGGTTCGCTTTGAGTCGGTTGTGTCTTCAGAATGACTTCTTTAGGATAACCAATTTGACTAAACACAAATTTTATAAAAGCCTCGTCGTCCATGAGATGCAAACTTTGGTCGAATGAATCATCCCAATGCACGACATTTTCTAGTGGAAAGAGTTTTAAAAAATTCAAGAGAGAAAGGAGAGAAAATAGATAGAAACGTGATGATTTTCTTATAAAGTGTGGGGGTAGTATTTATAGGGTGAAATGAATTTTTTTTAAAAAGTATTTTTTAATTAATAGAGCCCTAGTCCAGCCTTCTTTTCATTACAATTAGTTTCAAGTCCCAATTGTAATGAAAAGGAGGGATCTAGGTTGGACGAAAGGTTTTGCTCACCTTAGTTAGGTTTCCTCCTAAGGGTGGTCTCATGTTGAAAACTAATGGGGGCAACTGATGTACGAGCCTCCCTTCGCAGACATGTTATCCTAATGCCCAAGGTTCCGTACTTGAGTAATGAAAATGATCGGATGGGCTAGTGATCCGTCAGTGATCCAATTAGCCGTTTAAAAAAAATTACTTACAACACAACAACTATAAAAAAGTATTTTTCTTGAACAAAGTATCGAAATATTATACTTAAATTAAATATAAAGCATATATAATTTTACAAAAAGACTATACTATATAGTAAAAGGGGAAAGTTCAAATAAAAATACCATCAAAACTAAAAAATATAAAAAGTAATCTCAATCATAAATATAATCAAATTGTAGGGAAAAGTTTATTAGATGAGTATTTTAGCAATAGCCACTTTTATTGACTTTTTACAAGTTTACTCATCTTTTTAACATTTATAACTTCTATATACGGCATTTTTTATAAAATATACACTATAAAAACGAGCACTTTTTTATTTTTAAAACGAGTATTGTATTGTTATAGAAAAAGATAATAAATTTCTTTTATATTTTTAAGCTTATATCTCGTCATATTGTGTTTTTACTGTAGTTTATTGTATCTTTAGTGTGGTTTTATGTCTTTTTGTTAGTTATTGTGTTTTTTAAACAATATTATGTTTTTGTAAAATGACGAATTAAAAAAATAACGGTGTAGTAACATTATTATGCATCTCTAATATGTAAAATACGATAATAAATTAGGAACTAATAAATCAAATATATTAAAAACAATGTCAGAATAACACAATGTCTCATTGTGTTTTTTGATCGTTATTGTGTTATATTAAATACTATGAGTTTTGAAAAACACATTGGTAAAATAACATAATTGTATACTTATAATTGTAAAACACAATGATAGAAAACGAGTTTATTTAATCTATTAAAAACAATAACAAAAATAAAACATTGTGTTATCTTTAACAATATGATTTTTAAAAAAATACTCTAGTGAAAGTATATTATTGTATATTTCTAATTGTAAAACATAATGTTAGATAATATGTTTATATAATCTATAGAAATAATGATAAAAATAACACAAAATGATAAAAATATAAAAAACAATGATTAATACATATAACAAATGATGTAAAATATATGACACAATGAACTGATATTTGATACAATAAACGTATAAGACACAATTAATTAACGTATAAGACACAATTAACTAACGTATTTGACACAATGATCATAATACCTTGCACTTTAATATAATAGAAGGACACGTGTCAATTACAATATATTTCTAATGTTTTTTAAATTAGATACCCTTTTTTATTATAACCCTACATTTAAAACTAAATGCAACCATTAGTGGCTATTTTGAAAACTCTTATATGTATACATATATAACTTATTGCAAAATACATTTCCAAATCTATAGTTATTATTCAAGAATTTCTTAAATACTATAATTAGTACTTGTTGATGACTAAGTCACACTTGATACACTACCATGTAAAAAGTTTGAAGATTTTACAACTTGAAATTTCACCGCTATGTAAGTCTATTTACATAACTCTGCCATTCATCAACAATCGAAATTTTATCAAGGAAAGATACAAAACTATACATGGTAAAACTATATGCATTACTACAAAAACAACCATTTGAAGACTTAAATACGATTGCATGTCTTAATTGACTATCATTGATAATGACTATCCCTAATTGAAAGGGTCCTAATGGGGACACCGCTGGGTTTTTTGGGGGTAGGCCGGACCAAAAGGTCATGGTTAGGGCTAAAGGTCACGTTTTGGTATCTAACCGTGACCGCAAGGGCTTGCGGTCACGGTTTCTGTGTCTGTCTTCCGACACCTCGTGACAACAAAA
>BJCO01376521.1:0-10379 GCA_018326465.1 Flaveria floridana | reverse complement strand
AAAAAAGAATAAGAAGATCTAAGCCACTAATTTTTTGATCAATGGTTGGTATGAGGTTAAAGGGTTCTCACAAAAAGGATGGGTTCTCATTTGAACCACATCCTATATGTATATATATATATGTATATATATATATGTATATATATATATATATATATGTGTATATATATATATAAAAGTTGACAAACACACTTGCACTAACCAACTTAAATAACAATTAATAATAAAGATAGTCAACTTTATATAAATCAATATATAACACATTTCCATAAACACATACATTTGTATAGATAATCACACGGGACACACACACGATATATATATCCACAACACACCTATTTGAAATATGTATGTATATATATGCACGCATATGTACACCTGCACACATACATATATTCACGACACACACACATACACATACATACATGCATGCGGGTGTATACACCTGATGTACACATACACCCGATACACACACACACCAGCATATATCTAGATAAACACACATATACATCGACATACCCCATATTTCCAACCACACATTATTATTTTGTAGAAGATTAATATGTTTTTATAAAAAGTAAACCCTTGTGCATAGTCAAATCACCACCCAAACCATCCAATGCATGGAGAGATCATCTAGGAACCTAGTGACTTGCATTAGTCACCAAAATCTCTACAATCCCAGTCATAATCTTGCCAAAACTAAGGAGTTGAGGTTCCCAGGCCCCCACCCTAAACCTCTCGGCCGAACCCACCATAATACCACCACCCCCATTTTCATTTCACACCATATCTCTAACAAAACACTCTGTACTCTTTCTTTGTTTTCTTCTATTCTATTGCACACTTTAGACATCAAGACTTCAACCTTTTGAAGCCAAGGAACCTCAAACTGTCTCAAAACTCTATTAACCTCAAACATGGATTTGTTAAGTTTAACCTACCCGAAAACCCGGTTTTTCACAAAAAACACTAAAATATATTATACGAGTCCAAAAGTTCTAACTAAAATATTTCTAGAGGACTAAAATGGTCATCTCAGGTCACAAATAAAGTTTCATAAATTAAACTTATAAACTTTACATTTTACAAATAATACAAAAGTTACAAAACTAGCATTTTATAAAAATAAAAAGAAATGGAAAGGGAGCTTAAGTACTGAAATTAAGGGGTTATTTAGGAAGTATTTATGTTATAGAATATATGGAAAGGGAGAAATCAGGTTAAACAATTAGTAAATCCAAAACCGAGACTTAACCGGGACTTAACGGATATCTAACAAAACTAACAAAGCTAGTTAACGAAAATGGTAAATAGATAATATTTTGGTTGTATAAAAATTCCAGTAGACTTTTTATACTTACAAATGCCTAAAAAATTTAATTTCATAATTTTTAGTATTTATTTCTTTAGTAAACAAAAATACAAAAGATATTCACCATAAAATAAAGAAAATTGTTAAAAACGGGTTTAAGAACAATATTAGTGGAAAATCCAGAACTTAAAAATGATTATAAGTATATTAAATCATTATATAACAAAAAATTGACCAAAGTCAACCAAAACCCGAAAGCCGTTAAAAACCCAAATAGATGATGTTTAAATCCCAAACCGACACAACAAGTTAAAGACCCGAATTTACAGAAACTAATAGCTTAATAAAGAACAAGTAAAATTGAAAGCTAAATATTTAAAAGTTTTAGAATGCAATAAAAGGTGTTACAAAATTTAGCATTTTATATTAAATAACTACCGGCTGAGTAAATAGGAAAAATCATAAAAATATATAAATAAATCCTAATATTATGAAATTAATGATTTTTCAGAAGAATACAACTTACTAATTAATTACAAATTAAAAATCAATATAAAAACTAAGGATTAATCTCACATCACCAACTTACCCGAATCGCGTACGTTACACGTTTAAAACACACGATAAGTAACTCATTAAACCTAAAGCCATGCCCTTAACCCTTTAATATTCAATTATCATCAAAATAAGTTATATTTAATACAAAACTTTCAATTGAGCCATCCGACAACCTCAAATAAGAAAGTAACTAAATATAACTTCATAAAACGCTTAAACCAAAAACAAGCTCTTGAAGCCATTAAGAAAGATCAAATAACACAAAAACACACTTATTACATTATCCTAATCCACTAAAAATTATACAAGTCATTATAAGTGATTATAATGCAATAATCCTAAACTTTAGGGTCAAAAACATAAATTTAGCAAAGTTAAGGGACTAATCTTGCTAACCATTGAAACCTTGCTGTTTTGGGACTATACCACACCAATAAGAACCAAAAATGATCAGAACTTATGAGATTAAGGTATAACGTTAAACAAACTAAATGTACCATCCAAAAGCTACGAACCTAAAATAAGATTACACATACATAATATAACGCCTACAAAGCTAAGATATACAAACACAAGTCATAAGGATGGGTTTAATTAGTCCTTTATTTATAGAACTAAATCATTTTAAATAAACATAGGAACCCTCACGGTCAGTAGCATCCAAACCTTACAAACAACCACGTGTTCAATCACAGGTGGCTCTCATGAACCCTCTTTTCACTTTAAAACTTAGGGGTAAAATACATACTCGTTGTTATTATGTTATTATGGTGCAATACTACCTGCTCTTGTCCCTGAATGGAGCATAATCATTAACTCCATTAGAAATCGCGTGATTTGTGGATAGTACTCTTTAGGGAATCCCCCGCACACAATGGGGCCTTTATGCAGGGAAACCCCCCATTGAGTTTCAATAATCGATGTGTCACAAATTAGTACCATTTAACCGTGCTTAGCAAGGGACAATTAAACCCAGCATTCTAGCAGTAATGGGTTAGGGGATAATATTTTAGTACTTGGGCGGGAAAGTCCGAGTCAGGTTTGATTGTGATACATTCAATTGTGCATCATGGTATTTATATTATAGTTGTTGTCATTATCAAATTTATTTAATATTATCTCAACATGAAAGGTAATGTCTCTTAAACTCGTGGGCTCACCAACCTTATGTTGACGTATTTTGGGTGTGTATTTCAGGTGATGAGTAACTGATAGGTGTTAAATGAATAGGTGCCACCTTAGATGGACCCTTCGAGACTTAGCCACCGCCTTATCCACCTTTATAATTATGAACAATTAATTAAATATGTATAATTCAGATCCTTTAGACAATTTATCGTATGAATATTTGGAAATTATGTAATGATTAAGTTTGGATTTATTTAATTCTGCTGCATCATGATGATATCAGTCGGTCACGGCCAGACCCGGTCAACGGGGTGTGACAGATTGGTATTAGAGCCAATGGTTTCAGCGAATTAGGTTCTTTCCATAAAAGACCTAGGCTTTAACCACACATTAGAGACCTAAGGAAATAAATTAAACCCCCAGGCTATGACCCAAGGAAAGATACCACCACTTAAATCCACTCAATGTATTTTGTATATTTTACATACCTCTCTTAATTTTTGATTACTTATATATATATATATATATATATATATATATATATATATAGTTATCATGTTACAGTTTACCCGTTTGTTCATTAGATGGAAGGAAACCGGAATAAAGGAAACACTATTTACATCAGTGACTCACCTGAGGTACTGCTACCACACTGTAACCAGACCACCATTCCACTACCCACATTCGTACCAGATGTGGGTGCAGGACCCTCAAGACTCCCCCAGTCCTATGAGATTGGGGAGTATGCCTCTCTTGGGCCCGAGTACGGGGACCCTAACTGGTACCCTTCGGCTCCCTATGAGCACATGATGCCTGACCCTAATGAGGATTGGGAGATGGAGGAGTTGGAGCCTACAGAGGATTCGTCGAGTTCATCGGCGACTGCCCGGGCCAGTTCACTACGACTTGGCGGGAAGGGAGAGGAACCTCGTGTGAGGCAAACCGCATGAATGTCCATCTGACCCATCCCCACATTCTAACAAGAATAGGGTAACTTAGTTAGAGGACTGACCGGGGCACCGCCACAGCTTGTTGTGCCATCATTGCCACCACTTCCACCACTACCACCACAGCCAGTCCCATCATACATAGTAGGACCGTATGGGCGTGATACGGTAGCACGTCATAGCTTCCATATGGGCCCATCGGTGTATTACACCGACCCCTATGCCTAGTCAGCGCGCTATTCTAGCGCGTCATACCAGGTTTTTGTTGATCCGCCCTTGTATCATTCAGGGTCACTTGTGGAAGATTCCTTCATGATGGAGGTGTGGCGTCGCCACCATCACTACGACATGATAAAGCAAGAAAGGGATGAGGCAGTGCCCATAGTGAAACGGATGAGGAGGAAGCTCTCTAGTGCTGCTCAAAAGTGTGTGATTGACCCATGGTGCCACTACCGTCGTTGCCGTCATCATTGATGTTGTTTTACTTTCCTTTTGTTTGTGTTATTTAATTTTAAAAACTATGTATTTGTAGGACATGAGTGAGTATCTAATCATGTCACACCTGATTGTATCTGGACTTAATTAGCTTTGTATTCATAGCGGTTTCGCTATGACTTGGACTTTGATGCTTGTTTTGGTTAATTTTGCTTATTATCTATATGTTTCATGTGATGATGCTTGGAGTACTTAATGTCTAAAACTTTAACTACTAGTGCAAACTAAAATATAAAATGTATGTTATAGCCATGCTAAGGGAAAGAGGTCAAGGACGTGCTACCAACACAAGAACAGGTGCCACCACATGATCTAGGGCACGCACAACTGATGAAACTTTAGGTGAAGGCACCAACGACACCAACAACCTCAACAATAATCATAACACCGATAACCCTGCTAACACCCATAATGAAACCAACCAATAAGCTAGACTCCAAAAAATGATTTCCGTGGCCATCGCTAATGCCCTACCCTCCATTGCCGCTCACGTCAATGCTGAACGCAATCAAGAAGCACCCGTAAGGGGGAACGATAATAATGAGAATACCGATACCAACAAAGAAGACAGTGAAATGGCATGAGTGCAAATAGGGTGTGCATATAAGGCATTTATGGCATGCAAACCAACCGATTACTTTGGAATCGAAGGTGCTACAGGAACCATCTCCTCTGGTTAGAGGAGACGAAAGTCGTGCTGGATATTAACGACTGTGTCGAGGAAAACAAAGTGAGACTTGCTACACACTCACTTAAAAATGGAGCTTTGAACTGGTGGAATATATTACTGCAAACCCAAGGAAGGAACGCTGTGAACAGGATGAGATGGGAGGAATTCAAGAAGTTGATGACTGAGCAATATTACCCGATAAATGAGATAGAAAAGATGGAAGCTGAGTTTTTAAGCTTGGAGATGAAGGCAACTGCACACTTGGAATACATTAAAAGTTTTAATGAGCTGTCATTATTAGTGCCACACTTGGTTACCCTCAAATCAAAGAAGATAGGTAGGTATGTGTGGTGTTTGACCCAGAAGATCAAGGGAACGATGAAGGCTGCAAAATCAAGGACTTTTCAAGAATCCGTGGAAATTTTTGCGACACTAAATGATGAAGTAGTCAGGTGTGAAGGAGCCAGAGGATCAGAGAACGTAGGAACTAAGAGGAAGTGGGACAATTTTAGGGTTAGGAGTGGAAGTCTGAGTGGGAGAGCAAGCGAAAGCAAGCCAAGTGGGGAGAAGAAACAATATTCGGGAAGGCACCCGTTCTGTTGGAAATGTGGGTTACATTATATGGGGAAGTGTCGGGTCAAACCAGGGACGAGACCAAAAGGAAAGGAAGTCAAAGAAAATATGTGCTTCAAGTGCAACCGACCGGGACGCTTCACAAAGGAATGCAAATCCATTACCACAGGGCCTGCGAGGTGTCATGAATATGGAGAAGCTAGACATCTCCGCCCTGATAATCCCAAACTTAAGGCTAAAAAGCCTGTAGTTGGCTGCCCTAAAGGAAGAGCCTTTGTCATGAACACAAAAGCTACTAGAGAAGAACCCGAAGTTGTGACGGGTACGTTCCTTGTTAACAACCATTATGCATATATATTGTTTGATACTGAGGCAAATTAGATCTTTGTTTCTACGAACTTTAGGCCAAGAATTGACTTAGAATCCTCTAAGATATCTAACACTTATACTATAGAGTTAGCAAATGGAACCCTAGTCAAGGTTGACGAAACCATTGTTGGGTGTACGTTAGAACTGGATGAGCATGAGTTCCCCATAAACCTAATACCTGTAGAATTAGGAGGGTTCGATATAGTAGTAGGAATGGATTGGCTGGCAAAGAATAAGGCGAAAATTGTGTGTGATAAGAAGCTATTAAAACACCATTACCACAAGGAGGAACCCTCATAGTTTACGGGGAAAGGCCAAGACAATGCATGAACATTATATCATGTATGGAAGCTAATAAGCATCTACGTAAGAAATGTGTCACGTACCTAGCTTATTTAATGACTACCGAGGAAGAGAAATGGATTGAAGATGTTCCAGTTATGTCAGAGTTAGCAGACATGTTTCTTGATGAACTACCAGGATTACCACCACAGAGGCAGGTTGAGTTTTAAATTGATTTGGTACCGGGAGCAGCACCCGTAGCCAAGGCACCTATAGGTTGGACCCTTCGGAAATGCAAGAGCTAATGATCTAATTACAAGAACTCATAGATAGTGGATTCATTAGACCAAGTTTCTTTCCTTGGGGAGCACCGATCTTGTTTGTTAAAAAGAAGGACGGAACCCTAAGGATGTGCATCGACTATAGGGAATTGAACAAAGTCACGATAAAAAACCGATACCCGCTTCCAATGATTGATGATTTGTTTGACCAACTTCAGGGGTCATGATATTTCTCTAACATAGACTTGAGATCAGGATACCACCAACTAAGAATTAAGGAGGAAGATGTACCAAAAACTATGTTCAGAACTAGGTATGGACATTACGAGTTTCTCGTAATGCCATTTGGGTTAACCAACGCCCCCGCTGTATTCATGGATCTCATGAATAGGGTGTGCAAACCATCCCTGGACAAGTTTGTTATTGTATTCATAGACGACATCCTAATATATTACAAAACCGAGGCTGAGCACAAGCTGCATTCGAAGCTGGTTCTAGAGTTACTCCGGAGTGAGCAGCTTTATGCAAAATTCTCGAAATGTGAATTTTGGATGCGAGAGGTCCAATTCCTTGGCCATATAGTCACCGAAAAGAGAATACAAGTGGATGATGTTTAGGTCGAGGCGACTAAGAAATAAGAAGCCCATAAGACACCCACCAAAGTGAGACAATTTTTAGGTTTGGCTGGTTACTATAGACGGTTCATCACAAACTTCTCAAGGATTGCCAAACCTTTAACGTACTTAACTCAAAACAAAAGCCTTTAGTGCACCATCTTTGTCCCTACCAGAAGGAACAGAGGATTTCACCGCCTACTGTGATGCATCACGACAGGGACTCGGGTGTGTATTGATACAAAGAGATAGGGCAATAGCGTATGCCTCACGACAGTTAAAAGTGCATGAACAAAATTACACCACGCATGATCTAGAACTCGGAGCTATGGTGTTTGCACTTAAAATCTAGAGGCACTACCTGTACGATAAAAATGTGTAATATTTACTGATCACAAGAGCTTATAACACATCCTTGACCAAAAGATGTTAAACATGAGACAAAGGAGATGGGTGGAACTACTCAATGACTACGATTGTGAAATTAGGTACCACCCCGGGAAAAGCGAACGTGGTGGCCGATGCATTGAGTAGGAAGGAGAGAACAAAACCATTGAGGGTTTACGCACTATGAATAAAGGCCCGAATCAATCTAATAGACCAATTACGTAGGGCCTAAACGGACGCCCTAAAGATAGAGAATAATAGCAAAGAAGGACTAAATGGAATGAAGAAATTATTAAATACCCAAGATAACGGGATAATAAGAATGAATGGAAGGGTGTGAATTCCAAGGCAAGGTGAATTGAGAGAGGTAGTGTTACAGGAAGCCCATAAGACCAAGTATTCCTTTCACCCTGGGAGTGATAAGATGTAAAAGACCTGAAGGCAAACTACATGTGGCCAGGTATGAAGAAAGAGATAGCCACTTACATAGGAAAATACTTGACCTGCTCTAAGGTTAAAGTAGAATATCAAAAACTTTTAGGGTTGCTTCAACAACCCAAGATACCCAGATGGAAATGAGAACACATCACTATGGATTTTATTACTAAACTCCCTTGAACTTTAAAAGGGCATGTTGCAATATGGGTGGTTATAGATAGACTGACCAAGTCGGCACATTTCTTGGCAATCAGAGAGGACTATAAGATGGAAAGATTAGCTAAACTGTATGTCGATGAAATTATATCCAGGCACGGGGTGCCACAATCGATATTCTCCAATCGCGACTGCCGCTTCACATCTAGATCTTGGCAATCATTTCAACAAGCACTAGGCACACGATTGGATTTGAGCACTGCCTACCACCCTATACAGACGGTCAAAGCGAGAGAATGATTCAAACACTTGAAGATATGTTAAGGGCTTGCGTGATCGATTTTGGTGGAAGTTGGGACACTCATTTGCCACTAGCCGAATTTTCACACAAGAACAATTATCACACAAGCATTAAATCTGCACCGTTCGAAGCACTCTATGGATGTAAATATCGATCTCTAGTTTGTTGGGCAGAGGTTAGAGAGAGTCAACTAATTGGACCAGAGATAGTTCAAGAGGCGACCAACAAAATACATCAAATTCGAGAGCGCCTCGCTGCTGCAAGAGACCACCAAAACAGTTATGCTGATAACCGAAGGAAACCATTAGAGTTCCAAGTGGGAGATGGTGTAATGTTGAAAGTTTCTCCTTGGAGGGGACTGATCCGATTTAGGAAGCGAGGGAAGCTGAGTCCAAGGTATATAGGACCATTAAAGATAACCGAAAGGATTGGACTCGTTGCATACAATCTAGAAGTACCTAAGGAACTAGGGGGCATACATAACACCTTCCACATCTCAAATCTCAAAAAGTGTTTGGCTGATGAAACACTAGTAATGCCTCACACCAGAATCCAGATTAACGACCAATTACAGTTCGTGGAAGAACCTCTTGAAGTCCTAGCTCGACAAGAGAAGAAACTTAGGCGAGGAAAAATCCCCATTGTAAAGGTCAAGTGGAACTCGAAGAAAGGGCCAGAGTTTACGTTGGAACCTAAAAGTGAAATAAAAAAGAATTACCCGCATCTGTTTAGACCCTCGACTCCCACTGGGGAAAGAATGGAAAACACAAACGAAACTCAGACCTTAGCATCACACAACACCTTACTATCCTCTTAATCTGGTAAATATTTTCAACCTATGTTTTCATAGCTATTATGATTTTAACATGTTAGATTTAGAGCCTGATAGTTAGTGAATGACCCTAAGTAAATTTCAAGGACGAAATTTCTATAAGTAGGGGAGAATGTGACAACCCTAGTTTTTGGGCCTGAAATTTTTTTATAAACCTTATTAGGCTACACTTTGACACCAAACCTAGTCTAGGAGGCCATGAATTGGGCCTAACAGTTCTGGGCTTGAGCCCACACCAATACACTCATCCAAATGGGCTTGGACCCAATGGACATTAACTAGGCCATTGGGCCAAATAACTTAATGGGCATCAGCCCGCATAACTTATATGGGCCACCGGGCCATCAATTGATTATAGGGCATGACTAAACCGACCCAACAGGCCTCGGGCCCGGTACCTTAGAGAACAAAGAAGACTTTACTAAATGGACTTTGACCTAAAATTTTAACATCCTCTAGCAACAATTAACTTAAATAACAATAATAACAATAGTAGTAAGAGATCATGCAAATGCAATTAACCAACATAAAAACCTTATGCCAAAAATCAAAATTTATAATGACACCCATATAAAACATCACATTAAAATAATTGACTATGTAGTAAAAATAAAAGTTAACACAATCTAGCTAATAAATAAATAACCCATACACACATCAATACATTCATGCGTACGTATGCATGCACCCAATACCCACACACACACCCGTACGTATATAAACATATATATATATACACACATATATATACATATATATATATATATAAACATATATATATACACATATATATACATATATATTTACACATATATATATACATATATATATATATATACATATATATACATATATACATACATACATATATATACATACATACATACATATATAGATACATACATACATACATACATATATATATATATATATATATATATATATATACATATATATACATATACATATATACATATATATATACATATATACATATATATATATATACATACATATATATACATATACATAT